>ML439749.1:0-13045 GCA_005239525.1 Nicotiana knightiana | reverse complement strand
ACTTCAATGAACATGACATGCCCTTTGGACTGGATGCTTGATCCGTGTAAACCATCCGACTCTCAACAATTCATCACAACTATTACCTCGAGATTGAGAAACCTTGCCTCGGACTGTGTCCATGTCAGTGACCCATTATCCTTTTTGATCAATGGCGCCCTTTGCGGGTTTTCACCAACTAACCTCTCTCATTTCTCTTCTCACCATCTGCTTGTAGTGCTCTTTGCGAGTTTTCACTAACAAGACTCTCTCATTTTTAATTTCTCTGCTTACCGTCGCCTCACAGTGCCCGTGTGAGTTTTCACCGATAAGACTCTCTCATTTTGTTTCTCTCGTTTGCTTGAACCAGATTCGACACTGTATCCTCCAACTTTAATCATGTTTACCAATTGATCGGAAGGACTTGAACAGGGTTTTGGTGAGAAAAATTTGTATTGGATTACAACTTTAGAACCTTTTCGGCGAAATTATCACCAAACATATTATAATATCTGCCCCAGCTTAAACTCTTGGGAAATATGAATTTTTATTTTGGTGTGACTGAACCCCAGGGAGAGACTGCCTACGTATCCTTTCGGAATCAAGTCGAACATAGTTCAGGGATCTTTTGTTTTTTTTTCTTTTGGGTTTTTGTTGATTTTTTTTTCTTTTTTGTTTGTTTGTTTCATCTTTTTTTTTTTCCAATAACACATTCGGGTTCCAAAGAGGGTGATCAAAGAAGAGTAACCGGCTCAAAGGGTTTTCAAAAGGGTTAATAGTGTTTGGGTAGCGAGAATGAAAGCCTTCATCATCCCAACCGGAGAACATTTGAAAATATATATGGAGGATCAAACATAGTACCTTTTGACGGCATCTGCATTGGCAGCCGTTTCGGGGTCATTTCCTTCGATGTCCCCTAGGTATAACGCTCCTTTTGGTAGAAATTTCCTTATGATGTATGGACCTTTCCAGTTTGGGGCGAATTTTCCTTTCGCTTCTTCGTGGTGCGGGAGGATACGTCTTAAAACGAGTTGCCCTACTTCGAAGTTCCTAGGTCGCACTTTCTTGTTGTAAGCGCGGGCTATTCTTTGCTGGTATAATTGTCCGTGGCACACTGCGGCCATTTTTTTCTCATCAATCATAGTTAATTGCTCCAATCGGGTCTTGACCCACTAATTGTCCTCAATTTCTGCTTCGACAATAATTCGAAGGGAAGGAATTTCGACTTCTGCGAGTATTACGGCTTCAGTGACATAAACCAATATGAAAGGGGTGGCTCCAACCGATGTGCGCACGGTCGTGCGATATCCCAACAATGCAAAAGGCAGCTTTTCATGCCATTGCCTGGATGTTTGAATCATTTTCCTGAGAATTTTCTTGATGTTTTTGTTTTCTGCTCCAACGGCGCCATTGGCTTTGGGCCGGTAAGGGTTCGAGTTGCGGTGTGTTATCTGGAACTGTTCACATACTTCCCCCATCAAGTTACTATTTAGATTCGCGGCATTGTCGGTAATGATAGTTTTTGGGATGCCAAAATGACAGATGATATTAGCATGCATGAAATCCACCACCACTTTCTTAGTGACAGCTTTGAACGTGACGGCCTCGACCCATTTTGTGAAATAGTCAATAGCGTCCAGAATGAATTTGTGTCCCTTTGAGGCCCTTGGCTCGATTGGCCCAATGACATCCATTCCCCAGGCAACAAAGGCCAGGGTGCCGACATAGGATGCAGTTCTGATGGTGGTGCATGGATTAGGTCGCCATGTATTTGACACTTATGGCACTTTCGGACGAAATCGAAATAATCTTTCTCCATGGTCATCCAATAAATCCAGCCTGCAAGATTTTCTTTGCGAGGACATACCCATTCATGTGGGGACCGCGTACTCCTGAATGGACCTCGCCCATGATCCTTTCGGCTTCTTTGGCGTCTACACATCTTAACAGATTTAGATCGGGAGTTCTTTTATACAGTACTTCCCCACTTAGGAAGAAACTGCTGGCGAGCCTTCGGATGGTTCTCTTTTGGTCTCCGTTGGCCTGCTCGGGATATTCTCTTGTCTTCAAAAATATTTTAATATCATGATACCATGGTTGGACATCGGGTTCTACTTCGAACGTGTTGCAATAACCATGTCTTTCCTTGATTTGGATCTCCAATGGGTCTGTGCGAACATTACCCGGGTAGGGCAGCATTGCAGCTAGGGTGGCCAGCGCATCGGCTAACTCATTGTGGCACCGAGGAATATATCTAAACTCGACGACTTTAAATCGCTTGCTAAAATTCTCCACATGCTGTCTGTAGGGAAGGAGTTTAACATCTCGAGTTTGCCACTCTCCCTGAGCCTTCTTAATGTCAAATCGGAGTCCCCCATGACCAGCAACTCTTCTACATCCATGTCAATGGCCATGTTCATGCCCATTATACAAGCTTCATATTCAGCAGTATTGTTTGTGAAGAAGAAATGGAGGCGGGTCGTGGCAGGTTAGTGTTGTCCTGTGGGTGAAATCAAGATTACCCCTATCCCAATACCTTTCGCATTGGCTGCTTCATCGAAGAACATTTTCCAGGTGTCAGTTCCTTCCGAGATTATTTCGACGGAGTTGATTTCTTCATCCGAAAAATAAGTGCTCAAGGGTTGGTATTCATCATCAACCGGATTTTCAGCTAGATGATCGGCCAATGCTTGAGCTTTCATAGCTGTGCGAGTGACATAGACAATATCACATTCTGTGAGCAAGATTTGCCATTTTCCTAATCTCCCGGTAGGCATTGGCTTTTGGAATATGTACTTCAAAGGATCCAACCTCGTGATGAGGTAGGTGGTATAAGCCAATAAATAATGTCGGAGCTTCTGAGCAACCCAAGTTAGAGCGTATGAAGTCCTTTATAACTGAGAATACTTGGCCTCGTAGCTTGTGAACTTCTTACTTAAGTAATAAATGGCCCGTTCTTTCTTCCCGGTTGCATCGTGTTGCCCGAGAATACACCCAAAGGAATTTTCTAGCACCGTCAGGTATAAGAACAAAGGTCTCCCTGGTTCTGGTGGGACTAACACTGCAGGATTTGACAAATATTCTTTGATCTTTTCAAAAGCGTCCTGGCACTCGTCTATCCATTTGATGCCTGCATCGTTTTTCAACAACTTGAATATAGGCTCGCATGTGGAGGTCAACTGAGCGATGAACCTGCTGATGTAATTCAACCTACCCAACAGACTCATGACTTCCTTCTTGGTTCTTGGGGGTGGGAGATCCCGAATAGATTTTATCTTTGTTGGGTCCAGCTCAATGCCCCGTCGACTGACTATAAATCCCAGTAATTTTCCAGATGGAACTCCGAAAGTGCATTTGGCTGGGTTTAATTTCAAATCATATCTGCACAGGTGTTCGAAGAATTTCCTCAAATGATGCACGTGGTCACTTTGGGTTCTGGACTTAATGATCACATCATCCACGTAAACCTCAATCTCCTGATGCATCATGTCGTGAAATATGGCAGTCATGGCCCTCATATAAGTTTCCCCAACGTTCTTTAAACCAAATGGCATGACCCGGTAACAGTATGTTCCCTAGGGTGTAGTGAAGGCTGTCTTTCCTGCATTCTCTTCATCCATCAACACCTGGTGATATCCGGCATAGCAATCGACAAAAGACTGCACCTCATGTTTGGCACAATTATCAACTAGGATATGTATGTTTGGCAGTGGAAAATTATATTTGGGACCTGCTTTATTCAGATCTCAGTAGTCGACACATACTCGGACCTTTCCGTCCTTTTTAGGCACCGGAACCATATTGGCCAGCCAGGTGGTGTATTGGACCACTCGGATTACTCCAGCCTTTAGTTGTTTAGCGGCCTCTTCTTTGATCTTGTCACTCATGTCTGTTTTAAATTTCCTCTAGTTTTGTTGGACAGGTGGATGACCAGGGTAGGTTGGCAGTTTGTGTACCACAAAGTCCACACTTAGTCCGGGCATGCCGTCGTAGGACCAAGCAAACACGTCTTTGAATTCAAATAGTAGTTGAATCAAGGCATCTCTAGTCTTTTCATTCGTGTGGACGCTTATCATGGTTTCTCGAATCTCTTCTTCATTGCCCAAGTTAACGGGTTCCGTTTTGTTTAAGTTTGGCTTAGGCTTATTCTCGAACTATTCCAATTCTCGATTTATTTCCCTAAAAGCCTCTTCTTTGTCATATTCCAGTTCTTGATTCATTATTTCGAGGTTAGACGACGTATTAAGATCAGAGCATGAAGTCCGCAAGCATGTCATGTTTTTTAAAACCGCATTATTGGGACTGAAAAATAAGAAAAAGNTTAAAGGCAAGAATTTAAAAACAATTGAGTTACACCCTGAAATAACTCATAGTGCAGAAAGGATGGCAAAAGCTGAACTACCGGGACTCCCGCCTGACGGGGAATGGAGTAGCCTTCCAGTTTTGCAACTTGGCGTCAGGCCCCATATACTATACTTCGGCAGTGCTGGAGCCTTCTCCTGGTTGGACCATATGGGCCTTATACAACATCTGCCTCATTGCTCCGCATATTTCTTCTATTTCTTCGATCGTGAAAGCCTCTTCCTCTTCCTCCACGTATTTTGGCTTGACAAATGATGCGGTGATGTGCGGGATCGGCTGAGGCAATACCCAACCATTTTTCTTACGTTGGTCAGCCCATTGTTCATCATCGAGAGTAGCTTGAAATCCTATGCCAAAAATCTTTTTATCGGTAGGCAAAGTGACGGGTTCTTTAATGCCTTGCAAGGACACCCCGAGCCCTTTTCCAGGTGTGTACCCATGTTTAATCATGTCATTGGCGACCATAATTGACGCGTTTGATAGGAAGGGTTGAGGGCACGGGTTTCCTTCCTCATGCTGGTCCGCAAACACAATCTCGAAAGCCTGGTAGACTATGTGCTCGCTGCCCCCTCTTGCTTCCAGGCATGGGGCTAATGGGTCCCTGTAAATAGATTGCTCGTCTTCCCCATGGACCACGATTTCCTAGTCCTCATATTCGAACTTAACCATCTGGTGGAGAGTAGATGGAACTGCCCCTGCTGCATGGATCCAAGGCCTCCCCAGGAGATAATTGTAGGAAGTGTCCATATCCATGACCTGGAATGTCACTTTGAAATATACAGGGCCAATTATCAAGACCAAATCAATCTCCTCGATCGTGTCTCTCTTCATACCATCGAATGCACGGACGCACACATTGTTGGGCCTGATTCTCTCAGTCCCGATCTCTATTCTTTGTAGGGTCGATAGAGGGCAAATATCAACCCCAGATCCACCGTCCACCATAACCCTTTCCACATAGTAACCTTCACATTTAACAGTTAGGTGGAGAGCCTTGTTGTGGGAAGCCCCTTCGGGGGGCAAGTAATTCTTGCTAAATGAGATCCGGTTGACTTCAAAAAATCGTTCTGCCACTCTTTCCATTTGCTCAATTGTGGTGTTGGCCGGAACGTATGTTCGTTAAGGGTTTTGATCAGAATTTTTTGATGCTCATTTGAATTTACCAGCAAGGATAGAAGTGAGACCTGAGTGGGGGGCTTTATGAGCTCCTCGATTATGGCGTATTCAGCAGTTTTCATATTCTTGAAGAATTCTTCTGCCTCTCCGGCACTGATCGACCTTTTAGGCAAAAAACGTTTCAGCTTGCTTTTGTTTAGTTCTTCCAGGTCGAGGTATTTCTCTGATGAGTTTATATCGCCTGTTTCCCCAGTAATCTCTTTCCCTTTGTACATTACCACCGTCCTGTGGTAATTCTAGGGGACGGCAGTAGTATTTTTCATGGGAGTTTGCGACGCGCGACTAATAACCACGGGCTCATTCAGCCTTGGTGAAATTATTTGCCCCCGCGCTACATACGTCCCCTTAGGCACGTAAATTTTTGGGCCATTCATTATTGTCTTGTTGAATTGTAGCCTTCTGGGAGGGCTCAACACACTTTGTTCCTTCCTGTGTGCCTTGGGGATGTAAAGGACATCGTCTTTAGAGGTTCCCCTATTTGTTTCAGTCTCAGTCTTTTCCGTGACTTGGGGGACGGGGTTACTCTTCTTCATCTACTTAATTGGTTTGGGTGCCGCCTTGGATTTTATTTCCACATCTGCCATGGCGATGATGGCCTTTAGAGCTGGATCGAAATCCCGGTCCTCGCAAATCATGCCGATGACAGGCCCATGATTGTGAGTGGGCAGTGGATTGTTCGTCACATTGGGAGCTTCTTCGTCCCTTAACACCACTTTGTTTTGTTCTATAAGGCTTTCCACGGCCTTTTTGAGGGTCCAACACTCCTCCGTGTCATGCCTTCTTGCTCTGGAATGGTAGGCACAATTGGTTCCCCNAGTTGGGTTTCCTTGGTGGTTCACGGGGGTAGGTGTTGTACGGGTAGTTTTGGGGAGGGCGTGGATTATATGGAGCTGGGGGAGGATGGTTGTTTCTCGGAGGTGGAGCTCTATTCTGATTGTATTATTGTTGTGGCCTGGGATGTGGTTGAACGTTCATTACCGCATAGGGAAGAGGGGGCGTAGCATAAGCTGCATCTTGATGAGGATAGTAATGTTGGGAAGCTTTGGGAAATGGACGTGGGTATTGTCGAGGCTTCCTGACATCGGAAACCATCATGGCCCCTTCTTCTTTCTTTTTTCTGTTGGCTGCACTCCCGGATCCGCTTTAGATGTCCTGGGAGGTTTCTCTTATGGCAGATTGGCTCAGGATACGACCAATTTTTAGACCATTCTCCACCATTTCTCCAATTTTGATTGCTTCCGCAAATGGTTTGCTCATGGCAGACATCATATTTTGGAAGTAATCAGCTTCTTGTGCTTGTAGAAAGACGCTGACCATTTCAACCTCATCCATCGAAGGTTTGGACCTGGAGGCCTGCTCGCGCCATTTGATGGCGTACTCTCTGAAACTCTCTAAGGGTTTCTTTTTGAGATTGGATAATGAGTTCCTATCGGGAGTGATGTCCACATTATATTGGAATTGCCGGAAAAAGTCCCGTGCTAGGTCGTCCCATATGTGCCAGCGGGATATATCCTGGTCCATGTACCATTCTGATGCAATTCCCGTCAAGCTTTCTCCAAAATATGCCATGAGAAGTTCCTCTTTCCCACCTGCTCCCCGAAGCTGGTTACAGTACCTTTTCAGATGAGCTATGGGGTCCCCATGTCCGTCATATTTTTCAAATTTGGGGGTTTTAAACCCAAGAGGCAAGTGGACGTGCGAGAACATGCACAAATCTGCATAGGAGACGCTTTTCTGCCTGCTCAGCCCCTGTATATTCTTGAGGCTCTATTCAATACTCTTCATTTTCCGAGTTATTTCTTCGTGCTCGAGGCTTTTCTTATCTTGTCCCAAAGTGACCTCAAGCGGAGGTTATTGGGGATATGCATTGGGAGTAATATGAGTGATATCCAGATGGACGGACGGTGTTTGGAATGTGAATGTTGGCGGCTCGAAACTTGGTCCAGAGATAGTCGGCGGAGCCGTGGCAGAGATTGGTGGTGCGATGAAGATGTTGGAAGACACACCAAAAAACAAGGCCTGGGGGCGAACCTCAGAAGGCGTTCCGGTAAAGTGAGCCGACATAGTTGGATATCCAAACGGCGTGGTTGGGTAGCTTATGGGGATGTTGGATGTCCCGCCAGCCCTGGGAATTATCTCTGGGAAACCCTAGATGGTACTGGGTGGTTCCCTATCATTGGACCATGCGTCCCACATTTCCAGCATGCGGCAACGCAGAGTCCTGTTATCTTCAGCTGTCGCCGACTCAGATATTGGGATGGCTGGATTTAGGTCTTCCACGGAAGAGTTGACGATTGGCAAGTGACTTTCAGACGTCATTTCTATGCTCCCTTTTGATCTAGTGAAGTAAGGATGGGAAGCCAGGTTACCGCAAAACCAACCACCTAAAAATATCCTCTCTAAGATCGAACCAACAAAATGTTAGGTTGAAACATTTATCACATAGGCAATCGCACGTTTGGGGTATGCAATGCACCTGAGAAATTTAAACGCTTGTCTATATGTTTTTGCAACAGTTGTTTACTTCATCCCGTCTTTATTTCTGGGTTTTGAACTTTCCTTCCCTTTGTTATTGTTTCCACTCTTTTATTCCATGCTCGGTTTTTTTTCTTATGGTTATGATCGAATCCTATGTGGATTGCCTACGTATCACGGCACCACGTGAATCAGATCATCACGTAGTTCATGCGATGAAACCGAAGGAAAGAAATACATATTTTTTCTAAAAGTTTCATTCTATAATTTTCATTCATTAAATAAAACACTTCTGATTACAGAAAACTTGTAACCCACTTTTGGAATTTCAAAATTTGCAAAACAGACTCGACACATATTTTCTATAAATATAAAAGCTACTGTGGACTCAGACGTGACTACAACTAGAAAAATGAAATACAGACTCGAAAAACATCAAAAATACATCAGTGCTTCCGCTGCTCCAGGGGCCGGTGGGGCATCATTCGGCCTTGCCATGGGCCTGCGTGCTATGTCTTGTTGGAGGCGGTAAAGGTCGTCCATTATCTTGTGGACGAAGATCATAACCACTGAGAAGAAGGTGGTGAGTCATATCTTCACATTCCAGGCATTTGGTGACGATGTAGTCAGCTATCTCTTGGACCTTTCGCCTGATGATACCTTTTTCTTGAAGCAGGCACCCGATTTGCTGGTATCTCGCCTCTAAAGTCTGGGCGTCTTTGTGACTCTGCTCTTTCCATTGTTGCAACTTTTTTTCCAACTGAGCCATCATGGCATAGCACTGTTCCCTCTCTGTCTTAAATCTTTTTGCCTGTTTGGCCAATTCGTTCTCGAGGACGACCAGCTTTTCCTTCAAGCCTATGACTTCTTGGTCATATTTCCTTTTTGTCTTTGGATAAACTCTGTTATTTCCTCTGCACTTCTTGTTAATCTTGCCCGAACTCCGGCCAGTTCTTCTTCAACTTTGTCTAGATCATTCCCATAGCTGCACACTTTATGCCTCAGGCTGTTGATAAGCCTTTCATCGGTTCTGCTTCTCTCTGGGTTCTCAGCAGCTGTTTTTAATTCCTGTATCTGGTCCCGGAGAACTTCATTTTCTTGGGCTAATCTATTTTTCTCCCCTTCAATTGTGGTAGTATGTAGAATGTTTTCAAATTTGATTTCCCTGACCTGGGCTTCCAACTTGCTTATGGTGGCTTGGTAGCTGTTTTCCTTTTCTAACCAAGCCCAATGCTCTTGTGTTTTCACGGTGAATTGTTGCACGTGGGGTCTCTTTGTGGGTCGTTCTTGCTCTTGATGCTCCCTGCCTCTTATGCCATACCAAGAAGTGTAGGCAGGATCCACTTCCCCTTTAGATAAGTCTCTCATCCGAGTTTGAGGTTCTAAAAATCTGCACTCGTTCTAGATTTGACGGGCCCTGCCTTCAGGAAATGCAGCTCTCGGGCATAACTCAATGGCTTGTTAGTTTAAGTCTCGTCATGGGGAACACTCTGTTGTCTCACCAACTGGCGCAAGACCCGGTGTGGGGCATATGGCTGAATCCTTCACAGGCCCATTAACAGGAGATAGCAAACCTCAGCAGATATATTGATAACCTCGCCGACAGGGAGCCACCCGAACGTCCACTCGATTTGGTCGGTAGTCAATGAACTCAAGTATGAGTGCCAGGCTTCCGTGCCCTCAGGAAATTTGTGGCCCTTTACCCAAGTACTATGTTCCTCGATGTAATTCAAACCGGTTAAGCCGTAGTTCATGTAGCGTGGGCGGTGACAGAGGTGCTTGATCAACCAGATTTTTAGAAGTAGGTTGCACCCCTCAAAGAACTTTCCCCCAGATTGGAAAACTGTCAGAGCACGGTAAATCTCGGTTAAGACCATCGGTATAAGTGTGCCATTGGATTTTTTCATCATGAAATCTGCCATTCCCACAAGCCCGATATCTATGCATCTGTCACTTCTTGGGCAAATCAAGGTGCCCAAGAATGCTACCACAAAAGCTAGCCCCCGGCGAGCTTCCCATTTAGCCTGATCTTTGTGAGTTAGACCAGTGTTGTTAGCCTCATAACCCTGGGGATCTCCATAACGTCTGTAAAGAAAATAGAAAGTGCAGAAACCTTCGGACAGGTGTGGGTCTTGGATGTCTCGACTAATGTTCAACAGATCCAAAAACTTATGTGGAGTCACCGCCCTGGGTGCCACTAGGTACCGACTTCTAAGATTTTCATTGAGACCATCATACCCTACTATTTCCTCTAGCGTGGGCGTCAATTCAAAGACTAAAAAGTGGAACACATTATGGGCGGGATCCCAAAACGTAACTAGAGCCTCGACGATGTCCAACCTCGGCTTGATTTTTAAAAGACCAGTAAGTTACCCTAAAGCTTTCATAACAGACTTTCTACTAGCTTCCCCTAAGTCGCTCCACCACATATGGAGTCCTAAAGGGATTTCCTCGACTGCCTTGAAGGGAATGTTTTCAACTGTATTCATCCTGCACATTCGTTTTTTGATTAAAACCACAAAAATTTTGAAAAGTGTTATTTTTGCAAAGGATTTTGTAATAAAGAAAAATGGACCATCTTTGCGAATACGGCCCTTCAATACTTCGGGTAGGAAGTTTTTTAAGGCTGTGTTTGCAAATTGGGTCGAAATTTAAAGACAAACCACAGGCGGCCACTATTGCAAAAACGGCCTTCCGGTGCCCCACTTGGGCAATCAGGCTATAATGGCATCACCTAATTTTATTTAGGGCTATATCCTTTGATTTTGAAAAATAGAGTTGGACCCGATGGTGGTTGCCTACGTATCCCACACTCGTGAGAATCAAACAATGCGTAGTTCGGAAAAAATCTCGGCTGATTAAAAATATGCACCCACTCATTTTGTTTTGGAATGTTATTTTTCAGAAATTTTGGCAGAGTTTCGGGATAAATACGAGGATTTTCAAAACAGGGTGAATTTTCTATTCTACCTCACTCTTGGTTTTCTGTTCATTTGTTTTTCTTAGTTTAGCCGGTCAATACACAAGATGAAACAAATAAATGCATACGTAACAGGTAAGATGCATCAGGGTAGTCTTTTATTTTTGGGGTACACCTGTCCTAGACGGACCCAACCCCTGTGTTGAGTCCCCTAAGTCAAATGCACGTGATGCAAATAATCGTTCCTACTAGGGATCCGACATGAGACTATGTTATACTAAGTTTAAATCCTGGGGTTTTGTTCTAGACTAGGCTTACCCGAGAGGACAGCTCGAGCCGAGGGGGGGCAGCGTACCGGGAATATAGAAGCTTCACCGACTTTGCAACTTGTCCGTACCTCATTCTAAAATTTGGATATGACTCTAACAGAAAAGAAGACACACGAAGTGCACACCTCCCGGATGATTTAGAAGACTCAGAGAGAAGAGGGGTTTCGGCACACTTTATATCCAATTCAGATAATATCAAAGCGGTAAAAAGCGGCATTTAGCACATTAGGTTTAAACATGTAAAAATCAGGTAATTATGAAACCAAATATAACAGCTATTCTAAGCTCGAATTCTTGAACCCTGAATCAGAGATTCTGGGTTCGAATCTCCAGTAGAGTCGCTAGAGCTGTCACACCTCCTTTTTCACTACCCCGAATTAATGAAGGGTAATAAGGGAGTTTTTCCACTTTAAGTGACATTATTCGATTTTGGGATTATTTATTAATTTCAGAGTCACCACCCGTATTTTTGACGATGCTCCGGGACACCGTTTTGTTTTAAAAATCCCAAACCGAGGAAATTTGACTCTGTTTTGATTTGTCTGCGACCAGAAATCCGAGTAAGGAATTCTTTTAACCCGGGAGAAGGTGTTAGGCACTCCCGAATTCCGTGGTTCTAGCACGGTCGCTTAACTATTAATATTTGGCCTAATTATCTAATTATTTACATATTTTAAACCTATTGTGCTTTTTAGCCTTTTTCACTTTTAGCCGCTTTTAGTATTTATGGATTTATCTTGAAACAAGTCATGATGGCGTGCACTTGTTTGTTTTTGGACATATTTCAATTACGCCACATAAAATGCACCCGCAATTGCAACGCGCGATTATAATATAATTTGAAGTTGAAGACGGGGACATGAGTTGTCACACCCGAGTGTAGATTACGTAATCAAGACTATGGTCGTGACAGTTTTATGGTGTCTATTTGAGGCGATGTTTGATTATTCACTACATTCTATAATTTCGAACTAAAAAGGTATTTTTCAACCTAGAGGATATGTAGAAGGTTGTCTAAGATTAAATTCACTAATCTAAAGACGAATGTTTGGGCTATGGCCATATTTTAGCCCAATTTATTGTTTACCCCTTTTACCAATCCTAATTATGGCTAGTTTTGATGAAAGAGTCACATGGTTCGAATTAGGATAAAGGCAAAAATAAAACATTTAAGAGATACATGCTAACACATATTTGATTCAAATAATAATGGATAATATCACACAAAGGCAAAATATAGTTCACTACCATTTGTCCTATTTAATCATCAAGTGTATTTTTATGTGATTGAAGAGCCTAAGAAGAGAAACTTTGCCACCAACGGTCATTTGAAAAAAAAACATGACGATATTATTTTTTTTGGTTAAGTTAAAGCCCTAGGATCCTTTTAGGAAAATAATTTCAATCAGACAGAGAAGAAAACTGGAGTACGTAAGTGCTGGAATTTGCCATTCTTTACTTAGAACAAAACAGCTTTATAAATTTTCAAATTCTAATTATATCCTTTGGTTTTGATTCTGAAATCGTCTATATTCAGTAGTGTAAGATTTTGGTAAAAAATAAGCACTTACTGTACAACTTACAAAGTAATTGACCTCTAATCATTTTAACGTGATTACTCGGCCCATAACCTCAAGTCTAACGATCCGAAGTCCAGACTCCATGGAGCCTAACTGGGCTAAGTTCACGGGTCTGGCCTAATTACAAAAGGCCTATGAAGACCTGCCCAAGTTAAGCAACTTCTCAAGATTGTTATCCCACACTGAATATAATATAAAAGTAACACCAATATTGTGGTATAACT
>ML439748.1:0-51716 GCA_005239525.1 Nicotiana knightiana | reverse complement strand
TGCGCATAAAATGTAAGGTATATCACATGTTAAACTATGCAATTTAGTCTCGCATCACTAACACAATACACATTATTCATGGATATATATATTTGTACACGCTTATACAGATATGCAAGAGCCTTTTTGGTCACTAATCTTGCTCGAATTTGGTAAACTTTGAAACAAAATTTTATAACCTTAAAGAGAACGTGGTACAAACAGTTTTTTTTTTTTCAATTCCGATTTGCTAACTTAACGATTTTTAACAACTCCAGTAGCCTAAATACATGCCTTTTGAATTCATGATTCGTATGTATTAAGCTTTATCTATTTCATACAGGCTGCAGAATGTGAGATGAATCAAAAAGATGTTTTGAGTTACTAATTTTTGTTAAGATAACTGATTTTGGAAATTCGGCTAATATTATGAAGAGACTTTGTATAGACTAATTCGAGTACAAATTCATGCTTTTGATCTAATTATCTACTATTATTAAGCTACTTCTTAGAGCAAATAACTCTAATTGTTAGGCCTACCTTCTCCCTTATGGCCCAATAGCCTAGGGAGCTAAACCTGATTAAAGCCCTAATGGGTTGTTTCATCAAGCTGGCCCGATTTTGGATTTAGCAAGAAAAGTAAAAGAAGAAGACGAAAAGAAAAGCTAAAATAATAGTTTACAGCCCATATTTACAACTAAAAATACAAGAATTACAGTATAACATCCTCATTTCCTTATGAAATACAATTTCCTAAAAGATGAAAACAATGAGTAACAAGAATAAAGAAGGGGCAGAACTGCTCCTGTGCGAGCCAGCCTTCAGAGACTTTGGAATCTGTATTTTTCAATGTTAATCTAAAATTGTAAGTCCAAGGTTTGAGTACTTGGACAGTATTAACAACAGACCTTTGGGCATTTGTGAGATGAATTTAACCATAAGAGGAAGTTAGATTCAACCTTAATGATGCCCTAGGAGAACAAAATATGGTCATGCCTTTTTATGGACTGAATCTAAACATAGAAAGGGATTCCAATCCAATTATATCACTTTGTATAGACTCTTAACAATTATCTTTATGTTATGCAACAGATTTTAGCAAGCATTTATTCAAATGCTTTGACTGCTATGGTCATTTTGAGGAGTGAATCCGACAATTTTGTGATTTCGGATTCACTTTCCTAAATCTCCTTCTCATTACACATTTATGCCCTTTTAAGGATAATTTTCAGCAATCTAAACTACTGTTTATGCACTATCAATGGGGTGAATTTGACGACTAGGAAGTCAGATTCATCTACCCTAGTGCTAACTTAACATAATTCCAAATCATATAGAGGCTTGCTTATTTAGGCATTTTTAGAGGATGAATCTGCCATTCAAGGGTTCAGATTCTTCACTCTAATGCCTTTCTTAATTACATATTTGATACCCTTTAAAGGGTAAACTTCAGCCAACCACACTAATGTTTGTGCACTACTAAGGGGTGAATTTGACTATTAAGAAGTCATATTCATCTACCCAGAGACTATCCAGAGACTTGCTTATTGAATCTCTTTATTGACCAAAGAGACTCAATTAAAAGCCTATTTCTGCATTCTTATTGATAGAACCTGATCATAGAGACGGTCAGATTCAACATCCTAATGTAGCTTGTTTCCTAATATAGAACTATGAGTAATTCACCATATTTATATACATTTAGCCTGAAATATACAAAATATTTCAGCAAAGAAATACCAACAACAAACAGTATTTATCACATTCACAGGTTCATTAATATGCTAATAAACATCTATACAGACACATTTATATAAAGAAGAAGAGATAACCTCATTCATCAAGAACAGCTAGTTTAAGCAGGGAGAAGAAGAAGAAGATTCTAGTTCAAGAAATTTCATTAAGAAGAGATGAGTTAATACATACCTTTTAAGAGAGAAACAACAAAGAGACTTGACCAAATAAAGGTCAAGTATGAAAATGAACAGCAAGAAAGAAGAGAGCTCAGCAACAGCAAACCGAAACCCCAAAGAAAACAAAACAGCCCAGCAAGAATACACCCAGAAATCTTGAGTATGAATGTTTGAAGGAAACTTCCAGAAACCCAAAATTCAGAAAAGAGGAGATAGCAGCTGAACTAGGCCATCTACTTATGAACTTGTTTTCCAAAAGGAAATCAGATTTTTCTCATAATACTCTTCTTTTTTTCAAAACCTTTTAAATGGAAAAAGTATTTCTGAATAGGGAGGATTTTGTATTCCAGCGCCTCAAAGAGTAAAAAATGTCCTCTTCACCTCTAAAAGGAGGTTCTATTTATAGTATATTTGGGAATGGGATATTCTTTTGAATATTCCCTATCCAAAGTTGAAAAACAGCACTCAATAGTACATGCAGCTGTCAACCCTATCTTTGGGACAGCTGCCCCTATTCTAGAACTTTTCTCTTTTGAAAATACCCTTTTAAACTTAAGAGTCTGATTTCCTAAACTGAGTTACCTAATGTACCCCTTAGAGTCCTTGAATTTACCATTAGGTAACCAGGGTTACTTACTTGGGTTATCATTTAACTATAGTTAACTAACACTAGTTAGGTCCCTTAGGTGACTACTAGTTATTCTTTGACCAAGGTTAGGTCAACTAATTAGAGGTTAATTGATTAAATGCCTAAAGATAGTTTTTCATACTAATTACATGAAGGAGGTCAATCAATTCAGCTCCTCAAATTAAGTAAATTGATTTAGTTAAATTAACTTAACTTGATTACCTAAAATCAGGAACTCGATCAATTACTAAGCCCAGGTTAACTAATTTGTTTTAGCTAAATAATCCTAAACTAATTATCTTTGGACAGATTTAGTTAACTACTTAAAAGGTTAGCTAAGTTAACTTCTAGGTTGAGGGAGTTGAAATTATTTAAAGGTGAAATTACTTAGTTAACTCAAATGCACAACTGGTCCTAGACTAGTTTGTCTTAGATTAATTGATAGAAACAACTAGGTTGTTAGACTTGATTAATTAAGAGGCTTAATCCCTACTGATTTTAAACTGGTTTAAGAGGTTGATTAGGTGTTGGTTAATTATTAAGCCTAGGTTAAATGATTTGTTTTTAGCTAATTAATCCTGACTAGTTATCCTGGACAGGTTTTAGGACTTAGTTAGTTGTTTAAGAGACTATCAACCTAGTCAATTAACCCTAGTCCAGGTTACTACTTAACTAGGATTGGGTTAATCAAATTAATTATGTTGGTGATCTGTTTTAGTTAATTGGTTAAGCCCCGGTTAACTAAACATCTAAGAAGGGAAAATTAGGAGGTTCTATCTTATTGGCAACTAATCTTAATTAACCACACAATTAGATAATAACTTAGATAACGAAACTTATTGGCAATTAACTAACGACAGTCAATACTTAGGAACCTCAAAACCATGAATCATTACAAACAAACACATGACTTAGCGAATACAACTCCTAATCACATGATCATCAGTATTCTAGATGACTGTCAATGAACTAGGAAAACACACAGATGGGGATCATGGACAGATTTATGAGGAATTCATATTACTAATCTTTTTATCCACTAAGGCACGATGTCAACTTAAGGCGATATTAACAGGAACAAAAGTAAAAGAATAAACTAGAACAGTAATCTTAAACACACACGTAGGATTCTGTTTCATTGAGAAGAAAAAATGATGAAGAAAAGGAAAAGAATAATGGGCACAGGGATACATGAAACTGTTTTGTTAAAACTTAATTAAGACCTAGTTTGTATTATTCCAATATCTAAGCGGGTTTGATTAATCCAAACATGCATTAATAGAATCAACAAATAAATATGAGCAAAAGGCAAAAGGAAAACAGTGACTAAACAAATAAAAATCAGCTAAACTAAACAGTGATTAACATGATTCTTTTTTAATATATTATACAGAAACATTAAAGAGAGAAGTAGGATACCCGTTAAAGGGATTTTGGCCGGAAAATCCCTTTAACGAGAGCTATTGATCCATGTAGGTAGAAACCATTGAAGGTCTTCAAATCGGCTGGAAGGGGAAGCTGGGGTTTCTGGATTCCTAGATCCGAAATAGGTCGGAATATNCCATTAAAGGTCTTTAAATCGGCTGGAAGGGGAAGCTGGGGTTTCTGGATTCCTAGATCCAAAATAGGTCGGAATAGGGTGGTTTATTGGGAGAGCTAAACCTAGGAGGTGATTGAGGGGGTGAAGGAGGTCATAGGGTAAAGTTTTGGGGTTGATTGGCGGAGCTCCGCTGCCGGTAGGTGATTTCCGGGCGGCGGAAACCTAGGGCGGCTAGGGTTTGGTCGAGACAGAAGAGAGAGAGACGAAGGGGAGGGGAGGTGTCTCTAGGGTTTGGGGGGGTTAGGCTTTGGATGGAATGAGGGGGCTGGTGTGTGTTTGGACAGTTTTATAGTAGAGGGTTGGGAGTTCCCAGCCGTTTGATTTGCTTTGATCAACGGCTGGGATCACTTCTGGGGTGAAACGGGGTTGTTTGGGTAGTGTAGGGTCAGGCCGGGCGGGCTATGGGATTTGGACTGGGTTGTTTGAGTGTATAGAGATAGGGATTTGGCCTGGGAATTTCTTGGCGCATGTCCAATTTTGGCTCTCTTAACTAATTAAACTAATTAATCTGATTAAGTTCAAATCTAATTTAATCCAAAAATGTAGTAATTAATTTAAACCTTATTTTTCATCTATTTACAGATTAATCAAGAATAAAAAGACCAATTTTATATTCCTAATTAAATCTATGATTTATTGAATAAAAATGATTAACTTTTAGTAATAAGTTATTAAAATTACATTACGTTAAATAACCATCATTCGTCTATTATTTAGTTAATTATAACTTTATAATTCCTTGATAATAGTGATGCAATTTTTAACAATTTTAAAAGATGAATTATGGATATGCAAAAAATACAAATCTTTCACAATTAATCACTGAAAATCAACAAAAATTCATAAAATCAATTGATTTATTGAGATTTTTATAGGACGATATGGCGAGTAAAAATCACATGCTCACAAATATTATAAAACTTGGCAAATGAATTTCGAAAAAAGGATTTAAATACTATTTGGTGATTTTTAAAAGAAAAATTTGTCATTTACTTGAATATTTGTTTTCCCCACGTAGTCAGGGTGGACTGTTGATTGTGCATGACTGCATGTGACCGCTTCGCAATTTACATTCCGCGAGCGGAGTGTTATTTCCCCCACTCTCATGGGAGGGGGCTGTATGCCACGGCGGATTGAAAGATGCATTTATGGTTTGGGTCGTTCAACCCTCGGTAGTGCATAGATACGATTATTTTATGGAAAAGGTGAACTTATGGTTCGGGACGTTCGACCCTCGGCAGTGCACAGAGATAATTATTATGATGGCTCAGGCCGGTTGTCCTTATCCCATATGCGCATGCTAAATTGTTAAACGTATTTTATGAATTTTGAAGTGACAAGATATTTGGGGGTAAATAAAGAAGTAATTGTTTATTTAAGGTATTTGGGGGAAAATGAGGAAGTAGTACCTGTTTGTTTACTTTCAGTATTTATTTGAATTACAGTTATCTGTAATGTTTAATGTTTTATCATCCTCGTATGCCTATACTGATATCATATTTTGTTAAATTAATTTGTTGGACCTTAGTGAGTGTCTAATTCGACCTCTCGTCACTACCTCTCTGAGGTTAGGCGGGCGACTTACTGAGTACACGTTGTTTTTGTACTCATGCTACACTTGTTGTGCATTTTTATTGCACGGGTACTTTCACAGCGATGTGGCTGATTTGGAGACTTAGGCGAGCTGCATCATCCGGAGCCGATCCGCAGCTGACAAAGTCTCCCTCGTATTGTATTCATTTTGTTTTAAATTTCATTGTCCAATTTGTATCTCGGACAAGCTTTGTAATGATTGTATAAATTCTTAGAAATTGCTCACGCACTTGTGACACCGGGTTCTAGGATGTGTTTGGGATATATATTTGCTAAAATGGAATATTTAAACCATCGTATTTGCTTAACGTATTTTTGTTTAGTTATTACGTAATAAGTTAAAGGTAATGATTTCAAAAATGTTAAAACATCAATTTATTTCAACTAGTTAATGATTGTCTTGCCTGACAATGGTGTCCGGCGCCATCACGACATTAATAGATTTTTGGGTCGTGAAAACTTGGTATCAGCGCACTAGGTTCCCTTAGGTTTCACGAGTCATGAGCAAGTCTAGTAGAGTCTTGAGGTCGGCACGGAGACGTCTGTACTTATCTTCGAGAGGCTTCAGGGCTGTTAGGAGTACTTCCCTTCTTGATTCCTCATCGTGTGATTCGATTCCTTTGAGGCTTATGCCTATGTTCTTCCTACTCAATATTATACGTCGTGAAGTGCTTGCTATAAAATGTAGATTTGAGGAATTGAAATGATGCTACGGATATTGTGCGAGATGTTTTCCATGTGTAGTTGGTTGGGGCTGTTGTTGTTGCCCTGCAGAAGAATATTATGTTGTTTCAGTTCGGTTGCTGTGTTTCTGAGAACTTTGAGGCTATGCTTAGATTGTTATGATGCTTACAATTGGTTATCGTGTGGTGTTGATATGATGGTAGAATTCTTGCCCATATGTCGGGGTAATGAATGACTTGAAGGGAGGTCTTCTCAGAGCGTAATTTCGAGATTTCAATATTTTAGTTCCGGCGGAGGAAGGGCAATTAGACTATGAAGGTTCACGTCTGGGGGATAAAGTAATAAGACTTGGTGTTATCAAGCAAGGTGGAGTTTTCATCTGTGATGTGATATCGCTGTTTTGATCGAATAGAATGTGTTAAGTTCGCCGGTGTTATAGTTCTTCGGTTGCATTGGGTCAGAGTGTTGTGAAGTAGTATTGAAGAAGCGGTTTTCAGAGATCATGGTGTGTGGTGGTTCATAAGTGAATAGTTATTTCTAATGAAGGCAGCTCGAGAAAGATGATCTTCGGAGAGTTTGAAGTCGTGGTGATCTGCTGGTTTAAGAGCTACAGAGAATGATATTGAATTGGGCAGCATACAATGAAGGAAGACATGTGAGAAGTGTCAGGCGGCGGCTAAATTTCTAAAAGGCCAGGCGTAAGAAAAGAAAGTTAGGTAGTGCTTAAAGGAATGAGTTTAACCAAAGTGGGAGAGCGGCAGCATAGTGGTGAATTAGAAGATAATGTAACGCATTTAGTAGATGTCCATGAAGGGGGGACGGACTGGTAAAGTTGGTGAATGAGAACAGGCTTAGGATGGGGTATTGATGTTGTAGAGAGTGTGCAGTACAGCGTCGTTGGAAGGTGTTAGTTGGTAATTTCCACATGTGGGTTATCTTTTGTGGGCAGGTTAGAGGTCGTGTAGTTGGCAAGTTTCAGCAAGAAATTCTAGTGGTTATTCGGTGGGAGGACGAATATGTGAATGATGCTAGGGAACTTGAGTATTTAGGGAATTCCAATAGAAGAATTTAGAAGGATTTCGGTGGGGTCCAGAGTGGTGCAAGGAGTAGCTTTGGTCCAAGTGGGAGAGTCCTATCGCCTGCAATTGGGTTGCAGGATTATCTTCTCATGGGGTTACTATTGTTTCTGAGGTGATTAAGGATGATTAAAAGAAAATAGATTGGTTAGCCATGGTTGGAATGGTACATGTGCGACAGTGATAAGTTCCTTCAGTGTGATTAAGTTATGCATGTGGTTTGTGTCGGTGTGTGTGAAGCTTGTCGGCCGATGTAATGGATTTATTTGGAAGCATTCAAGTATTATGGCTTGTCAGGTGTAGGCGGATCCCCGAAGGATCATGGGGTATAGAATATTCCCTGAGGATTTTCCTGTTTTATGATTATGAGAATCCACTCGTGTGTCGTTGGGGTTTCTATATGACGATGTGTTCACCCTATTAGTGGTTCAAGAGTTATGATGGAATTCCTGCGCTATCTCATATTCCCATGCAGTTGCAGTAAGCACTATGTAATTGGAAGTAAGAATCAAGATTGCGGTTCGGTGTTGACAAGGATGTCATGAGCTCGGGTGAGCAAAAGAAGGGATTTGAATGTCTAGAGTAAGCTGGTGTTGTCTCAAGTGTCACCTAAGATCGGTGTTTGGTGAAAGAGGCTTTGTATCCTGGTCATGGGTTCTTGATGTGTTTTGCAGTATTAGTGTGGTCGGTGGTATGGATATGCAGACTTGTTACCTCGTGGAGGGTCGTGGGNTGGGGTGTTTGTCCCGGCTATGATGGTTGTTCTTGCGTGTTATGAGAAGAAGTGGGTTATTATGGACCCAGGTAAGGCTATCAACTTAGTTCGGTGCGAGCAGAATCATCTTGAAGTGTGTGAATGGGTTTAAACAGGATTATGGGCTTCATGTGAGGCAGATGTGTTCCTTTCAGTATAGCGCTCCTCAAGGAGGGGTGCTGGAATATCGGATGTTGTTCCGTCTTCGTTCATTTCATGTAAGGTTATTATTGTGCCGTGTGAGTTGTGAAACGGCTTGAGAAATTCCTATGTGTTAAGATTCAGCGTAGTGATGATGTTATGTGAGCAGGAAGGCTCTTGAGATTTCAGAGTATATATATATATATCGCACCTCAGTTGTGCTTAATTTTTGTAGCATATGGCCCTATCAGTATCCCCAGGATGGTATTATGCACTTAGCGTACTTATGACTAGTATTCAGTAATTTGTAATGGTGAGCAATTCAGCTCCGTGTATATATCCTTATGTGAATTTTATGATGGGATCGGATGGCACGCTTCCACGGGTATATTATCTGGATTGGGTTGCACGCCGCAACAGGGTGATGTTGAGTGAGGTTCCTATATTTATTTTTCTTGTGTTTTGCTTCCTATTTTCTAAGGAAATCCATGTTAGTTGTGTGAGTCGAGTAGTCCCTTCTTGAGTCATCTCCTAATGTATCGTGTTCGAGTTATGGCCTATTGGCGCATTGTGGCATCGTGTGAGACTGATGGTCATGTCTGGGGGTGATTTGTTGACTGAGCAGTTCATACTGGGTGAGACGAGATTTATAGATCAAGGATCGGTGCGATAAGATTATGTGAAGTATATTACAGGAAAATTACCATTATTTGGTTCGTAATGAGATGATGATTTTAGTCAAGGGGAAAGATTCAATGTTTGGTTAACTCTGCAATTAGTTTAAAATTTCTACACGTCTCCTCCGTTGTGGTGGTATCGCCAGCATTATAGCAGGATGTATATATATATCATAAGGTACATTGGGAGCATCGGATTCGTGGAATATTGGCTATTAAGGTTCAGGGGATGTCGTTGTGGTTAGATGATGAATTATGCGGTGCATGGTGCTAATTCAACAAAGTTATGCGGTCATGTTCTGGTACCTCGTGTGGTAGTTGATACGGTGTTTACATATTGGAAACAGGCCTGGCAGCGAATTTCAGGTGTTGGAACTGGGTTCTGAGCTTATTTTATGGATAAAAGAGGATATATTTAGATTTGATCAAGCTAATTTGCTCAATTGGGTTATGGTAGCGGGCAGGTGCATGAGGTGTTAAACAACAATTTCAGATAACTCCAGAGCAGTTCTTGGCGTGTTCGAGGACGAACATATGTTTAAATGAGAGAGAATGTAACGACCCGACCGATTGATATGAGCTCTAGCGCGTCATTCAGCGGTTTGAAGTCATGAGCAGCTTTGTTTCAGGTATTATGACTTGTAGGTGTGGTCGGAATTGAATTTCGGGAAGTTCGGAGTCAAATTGGAAAGAACATTCTCATTTCAGAAGCCTTAAGTTGGAAGAATCGACTCAGACTGGAATTTGGAGTAAACGACCTCGGAATCAGGATCTAAAGGTTCCAGCAGGTTCGTATGATGATTTCGGACAGGGGCGTATGTCCGGATCGGGTTTTGGATAATCCGGGAGCGTTTCGCGTATATTGTGGAAGTTAGCATTTTAGAAGGAAGTTCATAAGTCTGGGTTGAAGTGCATTTCGGTGTTATTGATGTCCGTTTGGGATTCCAAATCTGGGAATAGCTCCGTGTGGTGATTCTGGAGTTGGGAGCACAATCAGAAGTGAATTCTGAGGTCCGTAGATCATTTTGAATTCATTTGACTAAAGATAGGAATTTGAAGGTTTTTGAGAAGTTTGACCGAGAGTTTGACTTTTTGATATCGGAGTTGGATTCCAATTACGAAAGTTGGATCAGGTCCGTAGGGTCAAATATGACTTGTGTGNGACGTGATTTGATAGGTTTCGGCATCGGATGTAGAAGTTTGAAATTTCAAAGTTCATAAAGCTTGAATTGGAGTGCGATTCATGATTTCGACGTTGTTTGATGTGATTTGAGGCCTCGAGCGAGTTCGTATCATGTTTTGGGACATGTTGGTATAATTGGTTAAGGTCCCGAGGGCCTCGGGTGGATTTCGGAAGGTTAACGGAATGGATTTCGGGCCAAAATAGCTGCTGAAATTTCTGCTGCAAATCTGCTTTGGACAGCAACTGATGCATCAAAGAGCTAACTTTGGAGGCGTATACATAAAAATATATAAGGAACATGAAAATTTGCAAAACATAAAAGTTGTATCCCTTGCATTCTAATTTTCATAAAGTTATACCATTCATGATTTGAACATTTTATCATAAAGTTATGATCGATTGAAGATAGTTGGTGGAGCAGTTTCGACAGAATTTTCTGATGCATGGAGCCGACTTTAGAAGCTCATGTCTAGGAATATATAAAGATTCATATGGTGTACAACCTATCAAATTAAAGATCTTCGAGTGTAGTTTCTAAATATTCCAACCGTTTGTCATTTGGATATTTATACAAGGATTTATGGGCGTTTTAACATAAGGTGTACAGCAAGGGAAAATTATAATAGGATGTACAACCTGCACAGCGCAAGGTACAACTCGATGAAGCCTGGGCAGATTGTTTTAAACACGAGTTTTGGCCCATTTCTTTCATTTATTTCATTTGGTTTGGATGATTTTGGAGAGCTCAAGGAGGGATTTTCACCAAGCAACACTAGGTAAGTGATTTCTTCCTATTTTTGAGTTAAATATGTGATCTTACATGGATTTAGACATGAAAAATTAGTATAAATTTGGGATTTTTGGGGAAGACCTAGAATTTGGAATTTTAGACTTTTACCATGAATTTGAACATGAAAATTAGAGTAAATTGTATAATTGAGTTAGTAAAGTTATGGTTAGAACTTATCTTCGAGAAATTTCGGAATCCGGGCACGTGGGATCGAGGGCATTTTGGTCAACTTTTCGAGAGGAGTTGGAAACTTATATAATTTGAATTGTTACATGTATCAGAGCAAATTTTTATTGGTTTGCCCGTTATTTTAATAGTTTTGGGGCGTTGTGCATCAATTGGAATCGTCGGAAGGGCTTGGAAGCCGGTTATGGAATTTTGGAGCGAGGTAAGTGTGACGAACCGGACGGTCGTTCCATGAGATTTACCCCGTTTCCCCTATTTCTGCATTGTTATATATCACTATCCTGTTTTTGATGTGTTGGATCGGTTGGTTTGGGGCCGGAGTGGTTATGGTGAGAATTTAGGCATTTAGCCTTTTAAAGTAGCCTAATAGTTGAGAAAGTCAATTGAGAGTTGAATTATTGGTAAATGACCTCAGAATGCGGATATTATGGCTCGGATAGCTTCATTAGGTGATTTGGGACTTAGGAGTGTGTTCAGAATATTTTTGTGATGTCCGTGTAGAATTAGGACTGAATTGGCGAAAATTAGTTTTTGGCGATTTTCGTTCGGCAGTGGAAAATAGGCTATCGGGGTCGGAATGGAATTCTGGAAGTGGGAACAGGTTTGTAATGTCGTTTTGGATATGTCTGCAAAATTTCAGGTTAATCGGAGGTGTTTTGGTTGGTTTCGGTGTAGTTGGCGAAATTTGGAAGTTTCAAAGTTCATAGGCTTAAAGTTGATGTAAATTTGGTGTTTTCGTGTTGTTTTTGGTGTTTCGAATGCTCGATTAAGTTAGAATAATGCTATGGGGTGTGTTGGTATGTTTGGTTGGGGCCCCGAGGGGCTCGGGATGGTTTTGGGTGGTTAACGGGAAGTTTGGAGTGACTTTGGTAAATCTGCAGGTTGTTGTTGCTAGTGTTTCCGCACTGCGGAAAGGGAGCCGCAGGTGCGGTTCCGCAAGAGTGGACTGGGCTCCGCAGGTGCAAGATTTGGCTGAGTGGGGAGTGGTCCGCAGGTGCGAGCAATTTGTCGCACATGCGATGTCGCAGGCGTGGAAGGATCATCGCACCTGCGAAGCCGCAAGTGCGGAGAAGTGGCCGCAAGCGCGAGATTGGCCCGTTAAGTGAGATTCCACAAGTGCGCACCTGGGACCGCAGGTGCGGCTAATGGTCCGCAGGAGCGGAAATGTCTGGCAGAAACAGTATAAAAGGACCCTCCGCGAAAATTTCTTATTTTTCACCATTTTGCATGCGGGAGGAGTTCTTTGAAGACGATTTGGAGAGGGAAATTCAAGATTCTTCAGCAAAGGTAAGTTCTTTCGTTGCTAACATCGTTCATATGCTATTTTGTTCGGATTAGGCTTGAAAATTTAAGGATTTGAGTAGGAAAAGGTTGGGAAGAAAAGGGTGGAGAATTGGAAATTATTTTAAGGTTTTGGGTAGGCAATTGTGATCTGATTTGGGTGATTTTGGTAGGAGTAGAATTGTGGGAGGACGAGGTTTCTAGTGATGTAAAATTATCGAGTTTTGAGACGTGGGCCCGGGTCTCGAGTTTGGCCGAATTTCGAGATTTTTGTGTAATTTGATAGTTTTCGTTTGGGTTGCGTTCCTTGGTTATATATTGATAATGTTAAACTGGTTTTGGCTAGATTCAGAGCAATCAGGAGCTAATTTGAGGGGCAAGTGCATTGCGGACTAGTGTCGTGACCCGGTAAAGGTAACTAATGGTTATAAATCTCGTCCTGAGGGTATGGAACCCCGGACTACATATTTTCTCACTAATTTTAGAAAGGTGCACATGTCGGATGACGAGTATGTGGCGCGTACTGATTTTTGGTTTGGAGTAGGTCCTCTCCACAGCAACTAATGAGTTGCATATTTACTCAAAACCTTATGTTAAATTATGTTCTAAAGATTTGTGAAATATTTGGGCTATAAGCCGTGTTTGGGGCCTTGTGCCGATCTATTTAGACCCTTTGAGGGCTTTTTTTTTTACTGCTGTTTTCCTCACTATTTTTTGATTATTTTACTCAGCATCACTGTGCATACTGTTTTTATTTGAAACTCAGCCTGATTTACACTAAATGAGCATTAAAATGATATTTTCGGATCGAGTACCCTGTTTTACTAATTCGCCCGAGGGGCCTTTCGAGTGGTTCTACCGGGTGTGGCCGAGGGCGAAGAGTGATGGTGAGGTGCTGAGTTATATTAGTGCTTGGGCTGAAGGAGTCTTTTCGGAGTCTGTATACACCCCCAGTGAGCGCACCGAGTGCCGAGTGACGAGTGATTGGGAGGCATGAATGACTATGAGGTGTTGAGGGATTGTAAGGCATGCCCGAGGGGCTGATTATGAAACATGTTTTTCCCCGAGGGGCTACTTATGATTTTACTAAATTCATTTGTATACCAAATTCTTTGTTTTAAAGTTGTTGAAAATGTGCATTCTTTAAAGGACTTTTTATGAAGTTGATTTTTAAGACATGATGATTTCGTATATTTATGTTATACTATTGGAAAGTAAGGTTGCGTATATTGTGACTTGATGGCATTGATTTTATGTGTTTCCTTGCCACTTAGACTTGATTTATTCTCATTACTACTGAGTTGGCGTACTCACATTACTCCCTGCACCTCTGTGTGCAGATTCGGGAGCAGGTATCGAGCATTAGTCTTTATTCCGCAGTGGAGCCGGATTTGTGGGATATAGAGGTAATTGTTCAGTGTTTGGAGCATCTCTGTTTTACCTTCATGTTGTATTTAGTTTTGATTCGAAGGTTTTGTATTATAATAGTTTATTTTGGCTTATTTCTCTAGATGCTCATGACATGTTGGCTTCGGATTTTGGGGATGGCAGTACTGTATAAAAAAATTAGCCTATTTTATTAAGTAATTTTCTGTATATATTTTTATTATATGCTTGAAACTTGAATGGGATTTTCAAAAGAAATTGCGAACAAGCGGTAGTCCGCTAGCCTAGTTCCACGATAGGCGCCATCACGGCCGGTTAGGATTTGGGGTCGTGACAATTTGGTATCATAGCCCTAGGTTACATAGGACTCAACGGTCATGGGCAGGTTTAGTAGAGCCTTGCGTATCTGTACAGAGACGTGTGTACTTATTTTCGAGAGGTTGTCGAACCTTTAGGAAACATTTCTATCTTTCTTGAACTCTTTCGTGTTGATCTATTGATTCTTGAAATTTGAACTTACGTTGTTTTATTCTCTCACAGATGGTAAGGACACGCCATACCGATCGGAATGACCAGTCACCGGCTAGACCAGCGAGAGGTCGAGGCCGCGGTCAAGGCCGTGGTAGAGGTAGGGGCCAGCCCGCGTAGCAGTCGGGGCAGTGCCTCAGGATCCCCCTATCGATCATGATCAGGTTCCCGCCGATGGTGTCCCAGCGGGACAGGCTCAGGCACCAGAAGTGCCTATGGTTATTCCGGGTGTTCAGGAGACCCTGTCTCAGATATTGTCAGTATGCACCGGTTTGGCTCAGGCCATTTCCATATCTTCTTCTACCACTACAGCTCAAGCCGGGGGAGGAAATCAGACTACAGCTGCCGGGGCACCTGAGCAGGCTGCACAGGGTATTCAGGCACCGGGAGCAGCCTAAGCTCAGCCAGTTGCTCCGGTCCAGGATTATGTTGTCCCTGCTATGCCTGAGGACGAGCAGCGCAGGTTCGAGAGATTTAGCAGACTTCAGCCTCCGACTTTCGGCAGTACAGAGGGCGAGGATGCCCAGGGATTTCTAGATAGGTGCCAGAGGATACTTCATACCGAGGGTATTCTGGAGACCAGTGGGGTCTCATTTGTTACATTTCAGTTTGCGGGTGCTGACTTTACCTGGTGGGAGTCATTCGAGAGGCGTAGACCGGTTGGGTCAGCACCTCTTACCTGGCAGCAGTTCTCCACGATATTTTTGGAGAAGTATGTTCCTCAGTCCCATAGAGAGGAGCAGCGCAGGCAGTTTGAGCAGCTACGCCAGGGAGAGTTATCAGTTACTCAGTACGATATGAGGTTCTCCGAGGTGGCTAGGCATGCTTCTGAGATTATCCCTACTGATAGGGAGAGGGTGAGGAGGTTTGTAGATGGTCTTTCTTATCAGCTTCGGTTATTTATGACTCGGGAGAGAGTATCGGGTACTTCATTTGAGCAGGTTGTTGACATAGCTCGAGATATTGAGTCTATTCGCCTCCAGGAGAGGGAGGCCAAGAGGCCTCGTAGTTCGGGCAATTCCAGTGGAGCTCCCTTCAGGGGACAGTTTCCGCAGGGTAGGGGCCGTTCATTCAGGCCCCTTCAGTCAGGCCGCCCAGCATATAGTGGTGCATCTTCGGGGCAGGGTCCCCGTGGTTCTCAGTCAGGCTGTACTTCATTTGGCTCCCTCCCATCTCAGAGTGCATTCGAGCACCTCCAGTTCAGGGTTCTTCTATGCAGGAGTCTTCCAGTGGCCGTACGGGTGCTAGGGGTTTCTATCAGTCCTCGCCTCCAGCTCCAGGGAGTTATTTTGAGTGTGGAGAGTTCGGGCACGGGTGGAGGCAGTGTCCCCGCCGTTCCGGTGGATTTTCTCAGTAGAGGGGCCAGCCCTTGACTTCAGCTCCAGTCACTTCACCACCCGCCCAGACAGCCAGGGGTGGTAGTCAGTCAGCCAGAGGCCGCCCTAGAGGGGGAGGTTGAGAAGGGGGAGGTCAGTCTCGCATGTATGCATTTCCAGTCAGGCCGGATGCTATGGCCTCAGATGCCGTGATCGCAGGTATTGTTCTATTATATTTCCATGATGCCTTGTCTTTATTTGACCCTGGTTCCACATATTCCTATGTTTCTTCGTATTTTGCTGATTTTCTAGGTGTGCCCCGTGAATCTCTAGTCACCTCTGTTCATGTGTCGACTCCGGTGGGCGATACTGTTGTTGTGGACCGTGTGTATCGGTCGTGCATTATATCTATTGGGGGTCTGGAGACCTGAGGGGACCTACTGTTACTCAGCATGGTCGATTTTGACATGATATTGGGCATGGATTGGTTATCTCCGTGCCATGTTGTTCTTAATTGTCACGTTAAGACCGTGACCTTAGCTATGTCGGGGTGTCCGAGGGTTGAGTGGAGAGGTTCTTCCGAGTATATGCCTAGCAGGGTGATTTCTTACCTGAAGGCTCAGCACATGGTTGAGAAAGGGTGTTTATCTTATTTGACCTTTATGAGGGATGTCGGTGGTGAGACTCCCGCTATTGATTCAGTTCCTGTGGTCCGTGACTTTCCGGATGTGTTTCCTGCAGACCTGCCAGGCATGCCACCTGACAGGGATATTGATTTTGGTATTGACCTGGTGTCGGGCACTCAGCCTATTTCTATTCCACCATATCGTATGGAACCAACGGAGCTAAAGGAATTGAAGGAGCAGCTTCAGGAACTCCTGGATAAGGGGTTCATTCGGCCTAGTGTGTCACCTTGGGGTGCACTAGTGTTGTTCGTAAAGAAGAAGGATGGGTCCATGCGTATGTGTATTAACTATCGGCAGTTGAATAGAGTTACGATGAAGAACCGGTACCCCTTTCCCCGCACTGATGATTTGTTTGACCAGCTTCAGGGAGTCAGAGTGTTTTCCAAGATTGATTTGAGATCTGAGTATCATCAGTTGAGGATTCGGGATTATGATATTCCGAAGACTGCTTTCAGGAGCAAATATGCTCATTATGAGTTCTTGGTTATGGCGTTTGGGCTGACCAATGCCCTAGTTGTGTTCATGCAATTGATGAAAAATGTGTTTCAGCCTTATCTTGATTCCTTCGTCATTGTGTTCATTGATGACATCCTGGTTTATTCTCGTAGCCAAGAAGAGCATGATCAGCATTTGAGAGTTGTGTTACAGAGGTTGTGGGAGGAGAAGCTTTATGCGAAATTCTCCAAGTGTGAGTTTTGGCTCGGTTCGGTAACTTTCTTGGGGCACGTGGTGTCTAGTGAGGGGATTCAGGTTGATCCAAATAAGATTGAGGCAGTGTAGAGTTGGCCCAGACCGTCCTCGGCTACAGAGATTAGGAGTTTTCTTGGTTTGGCAGGTTATTACCGTCGCTTTGTAGAGGGATTCTCTTCTATAGCTTCGCCATTAACCAGATTGACCCAGAAGGGTGCTCTATTCAGATGGTCTGATGAGTGTTAGGAGAGCTTTCAGAAGCTCAAGTCAGCATTGACTACAACTCCAATACTAGTTTTGCCTGTTGGTTCGGGTTCTTACATAGTTTATTGTGATGCTTCTAGAGTTGGCTTGGGAGCGGTATTGATGCAGGATGGTAGGGTGATTTCCTACACGTCCAGACAGTTGAATGTGCACGAGAAGAATTATCCAGTGCACGATCTTGAGTTAGCTGCCATTGTCCATGCCTTGAAGATTTGGCGGCATTATTTGTGTGGAGTGCAGTGTGAGATTTTCACTGATCACCGCAGTTTGCAGTTTCTACTGAGGCAGAAGGACTTGAATTTGCGTCAGAGGATATGGTTAGAGCTCCTCAAGGATTATGACCTCACTATCTTATATCATCCGGGGAAGGCAAATGTAGTGGTCGATGCCTTGAGTCGCAGGGGAGAGAGTTTGGGGAGTTTAGCCTACCTTCCAGTAGCAGAGAGGCCATTAGCCCTTTATGTTCAGGCCTTAGCAGGTCAGTTGGTGAGATTGGATCTATCAGAGCCCCCGCTGGTGTTGTCTTGTGTAGCCTCTAGGTCTTCTCTTTACGATCATATTAGAGCACGCCAGTATGATGATCCAAATTTGCTTGTTCTTCAGGACAGGGTCCGTCGCGGTGATGCCAGCGATGTGGTTATTGGTGATGATGGGGTCATGAGGATGCAGGGCCGGATTTGCGTGCGCAATGTAGATGGGCTACGAGATTTGATTCTAGAAGAGGCTCGTAGTTCGCGGTATTCTATCCATCCGGGTGCCGCGAAGATGTATCAGGATTTGAGGCAGCATTATTGGTGGATAAGGATGAAGAAGAATATCGTGGAGTTTGTGGCTCGGTGTCTCAACTGTCAGCAGGTCAAGTACGAGCACCAGAGAACAGGTGGATTGCTTCAGAGGTTTGACATTCCGAAGTGGACGTGGGAAGGGATCACCATGGACTTCGTAGTTGGAATCCCACGGGCTTCGAGGAGGTTTGATTCTATATGGGTTATTGTGGATTGGCTGACCAAGTCCGCACACTTCATTCCTGTTGGTACTACTTATTCTTCAGAGAGGTTAGCTGAGATTTATATCAGGGAGATAGTCAGATTTCATGGGGTTCCAGTTTCTATCATATCCGACAGAGGCACTCAGTTCACATCTCAGTTTTGGAGATCTGTGAAGAGAGAGTTGGGTACTCAGGTTGAGTTGAGCACAGCGTTTCATCCTCAGACCGACGGGCAATCGGAGCGCACCATTCAGATTTTGGAGGATATGTTGCGTGTTTGTGTGATTGACTTTGATGGTTCATGGGATCAGTTTCTGCCACTAGCGGAGTTTGCATATAATAACAGCTACCAGTCGAGTATTCAGATGGCTCCGTATGAGGCTTTATATGGTAGGAGGTAGGTCTCCTGTTGGTTGGTTTGAGCCGGGCAAGGCCAGGCTATAGGGCTCAGACTTGGTTCAGGATTCTTTGAGTAAGGCAAAGTTGATTAAGGAGCGTCTTCACACGGTGCAATCTAGGCAGAAGAGTTATGCGGACCGGAAGGTCCGAGATGTGTCTTTCATGGTTGGGGATAAGGTGTTGCTGAAGGTGTCACCCATGAAGGGTGTTATGAGATTCGGGAAGAGAGGGAAGCTGAGTCCCAGGTGCATTGGGCCATTTGAGGTGCTTCAGAGGATTGGGGAGGTGACTTATAGGCTTGCTATGCCTCCCAGTTTATCGAGTATTCATCCAGTATTCCATGTTTTGATGCTCCGGAAGTATGTTGGTGACCCTTCCCATGTTTTGGACTTCAGCACGGTTCAGCTCGAGGGTGATATGTCATATGAGGTAGAGCCAGTGGCTATTTTGGGTCGACAAGTCAGGAAACTGAGGTCTAAAGATATAGCTTCAGTGAAGGTTCAATGGAGAGGGAAGCTGGTGGAGGATGCCACCTAGGAGACCGAGCGGGAGATGCGGGACAGATATCCTCACTTATTTGAGACCCCAGGTATGTTTCTAGACCCGTTCGAGGACGAACATTTGTTTAAGAAGGGGAGGATGTAACGACCCGGCCGGTCGTTCCGTGAGATTTACCTCGTTTCCTCTATTTATGCATTGTTATATATCGTTATCCTATTTTTGATGTGTTGGATCGGTTGGTTTGGGTCTAGAGTGGTTATGGTGAGAATTTAGGCATTTAGCCTTTTAAAGTAGCCTAATAGTTGAGAAAGTCAAGTGAGAGTTGACTTATTGGTAAATAACCTCGGAATGCGTATTTTATGGATGGGATAGCTTCGTTAGGTGATTTGGGACTTAGGAGTGTGTTCAGAATATTTTTGTGATGTCCGGTGTAGAATTAGGCTTGAATTGGCGAAAGTTAGTTTTTGGCGATTTCTGGTCGGCAGTGGAAAATAGGCTATCGGGATCGGAATGGAATTTTGGAAGCGGGAACAGGTTTTTAATGTCGTTTTGGATATGTCTGCAAAATTTCAGGTCAATCGGAGGTGTTTTTGGTTGGTTTCGGCGTAGTTGGCAAAATTTGGAAGTTTCAAAGTTCATAGGCTTGAATTTGATGTAAATTTGGTGTTTTCGTGTTGTTTTTGGTGTTTCGAATGCTCGACTAAGTTGGAATAATGCTATGGGTGTGTTGGTATGTTTGGTTGGGGCCCCGAGGGGCTCGGGATGGTTTTGGGTGGTTAACGGGAAGTTTGGAGTGACTTTGGTAAATCAGCAGGTTGTTGTTGCTAGTGTTTTCGCACCTGCGGAAAGGGAGCCGCAGGTGCGGTTCCGCAGGAGCGGACTAGGCTCTGCAGGTGCGAGATTTGGCTGAGTGGGGAGTGGTCCGCAGGTGCGAGGAATTTGTCGCACCTGCGATGTCGCAGGCACGGAAGGATCATCACACCTGCGAAGCCACAGGTGCGGAGAAGTGGCCGCAGGCGCGGGATTGGCCCGTTAAGTGAGATTCGCTGGTGCGGGTCCGCAGGAGCGGAAATGTCTGGCAGAAACAGTATACAAGGACCCTCCGCGAAAATTTCTTATTTTTCACCATTTTTCATGCGGGAGGAGTCCTTTGAAGGCGATTTGGAGAGGGAAATTCAAGATTCTTCAGAAAAGGTAAGTTCTTTGGTTGCTAACATCGTTCCTATGCTATTTTGTTCGGATTAGGCTTGAAAATTTAAGGATTTGAGTAGGAAAAGGTTAGGAAGAAAGGGGTGGAGAATTGTAAATTCTTTTAAGGTTTTGGGTAGACAATTGTGATCTGATTTGGGTGATTTTTGTATGAGTAGAATCGTGGGAGGACGAGGTTTCTAGTGATGTAAAAATTATCGAGTTCCGATACGTGGGCCCGGGGCTCAGGTTTGGCCGAATTTCGAGATTTTTGTGTAATTTGATAGTTTTCATTTGGGTTGTGTTCCTTGGTTATATATTGATAATGTTAAACTGGTTTTGGCTAGATTCGGAGCAATCAGGAGCTAATTTGAGGGGCAAGTGCATTGTGGACTAGTGTCGTGACCCGGTAGAGGTAACTAATGGTTATAAATCTCGTTCTGAGGGTATGGAACCCCGGACTACATATTTTCTCACTAATTTTAGAAAGGTGCACACGTCGGATGACGAGTATGCGGCGCGTACTGATTTTTGGATTGGAGTAGGTCCTCTCCGCAGCAACTAATGAGTTGCATATTTACTCAAAACCTTATGTTAAATTATGTTCTAAAGATTTGTGAAATATTTGGGCTATAAGCCGTGTTTGGGGCCTCGTGCTGATTTGTTTATACCTTTTGAGGGCTTTTTTTTTACTGCTATTTTCCTTACTATTTGTTGATGATTTTACTCAGCATCATTGTGCATACTGTTTTTATTTGAAACTCGGCCCTATTTACACTACGTGAGCAGTAAAATGATGTTTTCGGGTCGAGTACCCTGTTTTACTAATTCGCCCGAGGGGCCTTTCGAGTGGTTCTACCGAGTGTGGCCGAGGTCCAAGAGTGATGGTGAGGTGCTGAGTGATATTAGCGCTTGGGCTGAAGGAGCCCCTCCGGAGTCTGTACACACCCCCAGTGAGCGCACCGAGTGCCAAGTGACGAGTGATTGGGAGGCATGAGTGACTGTGAGGTGCTGAGGGATTGTGACGCGTGCCCGAGGGGCTACTTATGATTTTACTACATTCATTTGCATACCAAATTCTTTGTTTTAAAGTTGTTGAAAATGTGCATTCTTTAAATGACTTTTTATGAAGTTGATTTTTAAGACATGATGATTTCGTATATTTACGTTATACTATTAGAAAGTAAGGTTGTGTATATTGTGACTTGATGGCATTGATTTTATGTGTTCTCTTGCTACTTAGACTTGATTTATTCTCATTACTACTGAGTTGGCGTACTCACATTACTCCCTGCACCTCTGTGTGCAGATTCAGGAGCAGATATCGAGCATTAGTCTTTATTCCGCAGCGGAGCCGATTTTGTGGGATATAAAGGTAGTTGTTCAGCGTTCGCAGCATCTCTGTTTTCCCTTCATGTTGTATTTAGTTTTGATTCGAAAGGTTTTGTATTATAATAGTTTATTTTGGCTTATTTCTCTAGATGCTCATGACATGTTGGCTCCGTGTTTTGGGGATGGAAGTACTGTATAAAAAACATTGGCCTATTTTATTAAGTAATTTTCTGTATATATTTTTATTAAATCCTTGAAACTTGAATGGGATTTTCAAAAGAAATTGCGAACATGTGGTAGTCGGCTAGCCTAGTTCCACGATAGGCGCCATCACGGCCGGTTAGGATTTGGGGTCGTGACAGTAAGTCTCCTTTCTAACTTTGTGAGGGGGAATTGTCCCCCTAAGGTGAACTAATTAAGTATGTGCTACTATCTGCGGGGGCTACGTACACACGAGGTGACGGGAGTCTGTGCGTAGATACTATTATGCCATGTCTGGGTAGTCTAGGACCCACTAGCATGCCTTACGTGTTGTACATGTGATCCTGCCAATGATATTAGACTGATAATGCTATTGAATTTGTAACTTATTTCCTACGAAGGATAGAGTGTATCTTCTTAATCATTTAAAAGAGAATTGAATCCTCCGTGGATAGTGGTATTCCGAATAAGGTTATATTATTGAATATAAGAAAACTTGAAAACTGAATTTTGAAAAAAGGATTTAAATACTATTTGGTGAATTTTAAAAGAGAAATTTTTCATTCACTTGAATATTTGTTTTCCCGACTTAGTCGGGGTGAACTGTTGATTGTGCATGACTGCATGTGACCACGTCGCGATTTACATTCCGCGAGTGGAGTTATTTCCCCCACTCTCATGGGAGGGGGTCGTACGCCACGGAGGATTGAAAGATGCATTTATGGTTCGGGTCATTCAACCCTCGGCAGTGCATAGACATGATTATTTTATGGCAAAGGTGCACTTATGGTTCGGGTCGTTCGACCCTCGGCAGTGCACAGAGATGATTATTATGATGGCTCAGGCCGGTTGTCCTTTTCCCATATGCGCATGCTAAAATGTTAAACGTATTTCATGAATTTTGAAGTGACAAGATATTTGGGGGAAAATAAAGAAGTAATTTTTTATTTAAGGTATTTGGGGGAAAATGAGGAAGTAGTACCTGTTTGTTTACTTTCAGTATTTATTTGAATTACAGTTATCCGTAATGCTTATTGTTTTATCATCCTCGTATGCCTATAAAGGAGGGGATTTCCATCAAGTATCACTAGGTAAGTAATTTCTTCATGTGTTTAAGTTAAATGCAAGGTTTATACATGGAATTAGACATGAAAATTTGTAAAAAATTGGGAATCTTGAAGAAAACCTAGAAATTTGGTAATTGGAATTTTTAGCCACGAATTTGAGCATGGAATTTAGAGTAAATTGTATATTTGAGCTAGTAAGGCTATGGCTAGAGTTTATCTTCGAGAAATTTTAGAATCCGGGCACGTGGGCCTGAGGGCATTTTGGTCAATTCCTTGAGCGGAGATAGGAGTTTATATAATTTGTATTGTTGTAAATATTAGAGTGAATTTTCATTGCGGTTCTCGTTATTTGGTATTTTTGGGGCGTTGTGCATCCATTGGAGTCGCCGGAAGGGCTTGGAAGCCGGTTATGGAATTTCGGAGCGAGGTAAGTCTCCTTTCTAACTTTGTGAGGGAGAATTGTCCCCTGGGTGAACTAATTAAATACGTGCTACTATCTGCGGGGGCTACGTACGCACAAGGTGACGGGAGTCCGTGCGTAGCTACTATTATGCCATGTCCTGGTAGCCTAGGACCCACTAGCATGCTTTACTTGTTGTACTTGTGGTCTTGCCAGTAATATTTGACCGCTAATATGATCGAAGATGAATTGATTCCTCCGTGGATACTTGTATTCTTGATAAAGTTATATATTGAATATTATTAAACTTGGCAAACGAGTTTCAAAACAAAGATTTAAATGCTATTTTTCGTGTTCCCTTAAGAAGAATTTTACCACTTCCCTGAGTAACTACTTTCTTGATAAAAATGCGGATTTTTTATGTGGATACGTGTACTTATGAGCACCTGAGTCGCATGTATGATTCGCGAGCAGGTTAGCCTTATTATTATTATGTTGACCGCGTCGCATGATCGATTCGCGAGCGGGGAAATAGATGCATCTATGGTTCAAGTCGTTCGACGTTCGGCTGTGACAGTTTATTATTGTTGGTCCACGCCGTTCGACCTCGTCCGCGCCCTTCGACCCTCGGCATTTCTTGCGCATGATGATTGATGCGTATTTAATATTTCCTATAATTATTACTGGATATTGGCCTAAGGAGATTTAAATTGACAACTGAAATGACGAAGATTTAAAGTGTTAAATGTGGAAGGAGTTGATATTATTTATTCCTGATTTTTAATAAATTTCCTATGACATTCATGCTTAGTGTCTCGCTGGATTATACTAAATTGACTTCTAGAAATTGTCTAAATCGACCTCTCGTCACTACCTCTCTGAAGTTACGCGGGATACTTACTGGGTACGCGTTATTTTCGTACTCATGCTACACTTGCTGTGCATTTTTATTGCACAGGTACCTTCATAGCGATGTGGCTGGTTTGGAGGCTTAGGCGAGCTGCATCATCCGAAGGCGATCCGCAGCTGACAAAGTCTCCCTCGTATTGTATTATTTTATTTTAATTTCCTTTTCCAATTGTATTTCGGACAAGTTTTGTAGTAATTGTAAAATTCTTAGAATTTGCTCATGTACTTGTGTCACCGGGATCTGGGATGTGTTTGGGATGTATTTTATAAAAATGGAATATTAAACTGTCGTATTTACTTAGGGGATTTTTGTCACGACCCAAAGTAGTCCAAACCAAAGAAAATGGAAGGAAATGAGCTAAGACCCGTCTTAAAATACCTCACTGCCCAGAAACGGCCTTCATCACGAACGCGTCTGTGCCCCCACATTTGCGAAGCCCAGAAACTCAGGTCGACAATTTTACTCTTCGCGTTCGTGAATGGCGACTGCCCTGACCTTCCGCGTTCACATGGCCTTCTTCGCGTTCGCATAGGCCAAACGGCCCCCAGCTCCCCTTTCCTCTACGCGTTCGCACACCTGACCTCGCATCCGCGTAGAGATCACAACTCAAGCCATCGCGTTTGCATTCCCTTCATTGCGAGCGCACAAGCCAATCCAGCAGCCCTCAAATTTCCTTCTTCGTGATCGCACACAAGGGACCGCTATCCCAAAGCACACCAGATACACCAGAAGACAGCAGCAGCAAAACAGAGAAAAATGGTCCGAATTCACCCCCAAACACACCCCGAGGCCTCCGGGACCCCGTGAAATCACATGACTCAGTCCCATAACATCCCACGGACTTGATCGAGGCCTCAAATCACATCAAACAACGCCGAAATCACGAATCGCACTAAAATTCAAACTCTATGAACTTGAAATTTCAAACTTCTACATCTGATACCGAAACCTATCAAATCACGTCTGATTGACCCCAAATTTTGCACACAAGTCATATTCGACATTACGGACCTGCTCCAACTTCAGGAATTGCATTCCGGCCCTAATATCAAATTTTCGACTTCCAGTCGGATTTCTCAAAAACCTTCAAATTTCTATCTTTAGCCAAATGACATCAAAATGACCTACGGACATCCGAATTCACTTCCGATCGCGCTCCCAACTCCAGAATCACCATACGAAGCTATTCCCAGGCTCGGAATACCACACTGACATCAATATCATTGAAATCCGCTTCAAGCCAAACTTAGGAAATTTCTTCAAAATTGCTGACTTCCACAATATACACCGAAATGCTCCGGGTTATCCAAATCCCGATCCGGACATACGCCCAATTCCAAAATCATCATACGAACCTGCAGGAACCTTCAAATCCAGATTCGTAGGTCGTTTACTCAAAATTCCAATGTTAGTCAATTTCTCCAACTTAAGGCTTCTTAAATGAGAATTTTCTTTCTAATTTGGCTCCGAACTTCCCGAAATTCAACTCCGACCATGCCAACGAGTCATAATACCTGAAATGGATCTGCTCATGACTTCAAATCGCTGAATGACACGCTAGAGGTCAAAACAACTGGTCGGGTGGTTACATTCTCCCCCACTTAAACAGACGTTCGTCCTCGAACGTGCTAGGAACTGCTCTGGAGTTATCTGAAATCACTGTTTAACACCTCGTGCACCTGTCCGTACTACCACAACCCAGTTGAGCACATTAGCTTGTTCAAACCTGAAGATATACTCTTTTACCCATACAATAAGCTCAGAACCAATTCCAACACCTGAAATTTCTCTGTCAGGCCTAGTTCCAATATATAAACATTGTATCAACTACCATACGATACACCATAACATGACTGCATACCTTTGCTGAATTAGCACCATGCACTGCATAATTTATCATCTGATCACAATGACACTCCCTGAACCTTAATAGCCAAAATTCCACGAATCTGATGCTCCCATTGCACCTCATGATATATATATACATCCTGCTATAATGCTAGCGATACCAGCACAACAGAGGAGATGTGTAGAAATTTCTAACCAATTGCAGAGTTAACCAAACATAGAATCATTCATCTTGACTAAGACCATCATCTCATTACAAACCAATAAGGGTAATTGTCCTTTAATGTATTTCACGTAATATTATCGCACTTGATCCCTGATCCAATAATCTCATCTCACCTAGTATGAACTGCTCAGACAACAAATCACCCCAAACATGACCAACAGTCTCACATGATACCACAACGCGCCAGTAGGCCACAATTCGAACATGATACATAAGGAAATGACTCAGGAAGGTACTACTCAACTCACACAACTTATAGGATCTTTCCACAGAGAATAGAAAGTAAAACACAAGAAAATAAATATAGGAACCTTACTCATCATCACACTGTTGCAGCGTGCAACCCGATCCAAATAACATACCCGTGGCGACGTGCCACCCGATTCACACATAAACTTTACATAAGAAGATACACACCGAGCTAAATTTCTCATTACCACAAAATATCGAACATCGATCACAAGCACGCTAAGTGCACAATACCATCCGGGGGGACTGATAGAGCCATACACTACAAAACTCAAACACAACTGAGGTGCGATACATAATCTGAATCTCAAGAGATATCTTGCTCACATAACATCATCACTATGCGGGAACTCAACCCATAGGAAAATATCAAGTCGTTTACCAACTCACACGGCACAACAGAATATCACATGAGATGAACGAACACGGAACAACATCTGCTGTTCTAATACCTTTCCATGAAAAACGCTACACCGAATGAACACGCATGACTCATACAGAGCCCATAATCATATTTAAATCCATGCATAAACATCGAGTCTTCCTTGCCCGCACCGAACTAGGCTAATAGCTTAACCTGGGTCCATATTAAGCCACTTCCTCTCATAACACGCAAAACAACCATTATAGCCGAGAAAAACACCGCACAATCCACAACCGAATGAACTGAACGCCCTCCAGGCATAAATTCTCAAATAAGCAATATTACACTTCTTTATACTCAATCCAATTTTCAATCCATTAAGTGATTACATGTCCCACTCATACGATCATCTTGTGTTCACGCTCACACGACCTTCCACGAGGTAACAAGTCTACACATACATACCACCGACCATACAAATGTTGCAAAACACATCAAGAACCCATGACCAGGGTACAAAGCCTCTTTCACCGAATATCGATCCCAGGTGAGACTGAAGATAACACTAGCTTACTCTGAACTTCCAAATCACTTTTTCTTGCTCATCCGAGCTCATGACATCCTTGTTAACACCGAACTGCAACCCTGGTCCTTACTTCCATCTTCACACTGACTACTGCACCTAACATGCCAATATGAAATAGCGCAAGAATTCCATCATAACTCCTGAACCACTAATAGGGGAAACACCTCATCATATAGAATCTCTTACTTACCTTAATTCAAGAGAACAATAACAACACTCAAGTGAATTCTCACAATCACCCAACATGCAAATCCTTAAGTAGTGGTCTGAACCACCATAAACCATCAGGGATCCGCCTACATCTGACAGGCCATAGCACTCGAATGCTCCCACGTGAAATCTATTACGACGGCCGACAAGCCCCGCACATACCGGCCCAAACCACATGCATAATTTAATTATACTGACGAAGCTGATCACTGTCGTAAATGTGCCATTTCAACCATGGCTAACCAATCTATCTTCTTTTAATCATCCTTAACTGCCTCAGAAATAATAGTAACCCCATTCAACTCATAGCAACCTCAATCCTCACTCATCCCGAGTGGCCTTGATTCACGAGACCATGCTGCCTCAATTCCACAAATCGTCTCATACCCTCCTTGTGCGCATTCACACCTCCGACCGATATACCCATCCTGAAATTCTTTCTACAAATCCGGAGTTTACTCCTCTCACTCCCCCAATATTATCCTGCATGCTGAAAATAACATAGAACACTCCAATTATTTTCCCTTTCTCAGGAATTACGCTGCATAAACTTGATTCGTAATCATACTGCTGCCTAAAACCTTTAAATGCCGCATTCTTAACTTTTGAATTCACTAGGACTGCTATTGAGAGTCACCCACTCTAACTGGCCCCGAATACAATCAACTCCAAGGCACTTCTAGCACATGAACATCCTCTCAATGAAGTACGTGACTGAGTCGCTACCTTTACAACTCGCCTATGCATTAAGCATAAATTCTGAATCTTCCAAAGCCTAACCCTGGTCCAATAGGACCAACTTTTGCACATATTTATCAAATCCCATGCTCAATTACCATTTTACTCCCTTCCCCTTAGCTGAAATAACTCGCCAATACGCCGACAATCCGCAACCCCTATGAGAAAATAATCCTGCAACCCAATTACAGGTGGTGGGACTCCCCCCACTTAGCCCGAAGTTACTCCTTGCACCACTCTAGACCCTGCTGAGATCCTTTCCCCTTTGTTAACATGATCTTGCTCAAGAAATCCGTCCAATTCTTCCAAATTCTCTTGTTAGAACTCCCTAAATACTCAAATTCTCTAGCATCATTCACAAATTCTGCCTCCTACGGAATAGCCACTAGAATCCCTCACAGAAACTTGCCAACCATGCAACCGCTAACCTACTCTTAGGAGATAATCCACCTGTGGAAATCACCAACTGAAACCAACGTTGAAATGCACACTCTTTGGAACATCAATACCCCATCCTAAGCCTGCTCTCATTCACCAACTTTACCAGTCCGTCCACTCCTCAAGGACATCTACTAAATGCTCTCCAACATCTTCAAATTCACTGCCACACTGCGTCCTTCTTCATTCCTAAAAACTCCTCCCTATTGTATCCAACCTTCCGCCGAAATAACCCATATTTCAACTTAAGCTCGTAGACCCAATCACCATCAACTAAAACTCTCAAACTTTCCCTCAAGATAGGAAGTTGTCTTACCATTGAACTCCTGTGCTACGCTGCCACTCTCCCACTTGTTAATCTCATTCCTTTAAACAACTACCTAATTTTCGTTCCTTACACCTGGCCTTTTAGAAAGGGAACCACCGCCTGGCACTTTTCACATATCTTCCTTCATCGTATGCTACCTCAATTCACTATCATTCTCTGTAGTTCTTAATCATGCAGGTCACCATGACTTCAAACTCTCCGGGGATCATCTTTCTCGAGCTGCCTTCATCATCAATACTTATCCAATACTGAACCATCGCACCTCACGGTCTCTTCCAACCACACTCTTCAATACTTCTTCACAATACTCTGACCCCATGCAACCGAAGAAACCATAGCACCGACAAACTTAACATATTACATTCGATCAGTGACGACGACATCGCGTCACAGGTGCATATCCCACCTCACTTGAAAACACCAAGTCTTACTGCTTTATCAATCCAAAACCTGACCATTTATAATCCAAATGCCTTTCCTCTGCCATAACTAAAATACTGAAATCTCGAAATTACCCTCTGAGAAGACCTCCCTTCAAGCCATTCATCACCCCCAACATATGGGCAAGCATTCTATCATCGCATCGACATCGCGCGATAACAAATCGTAAACATCATCACAACCTGAGCATAGACTCAAAGTTCTCAGAAACACAGCAACTGAGCTGAAACAACATAATATTCTTCTGCAGGGCAACAACAACAGCCCCAACCAACTACACATAGAAAATATCTCGCACCATATCCGTAGAACCATTTCAATTCCTCAAATTCCTGATTCATAGCAAGCGCTTCGCGACGCGTAAGATTGAGTAGGAAGAAACATAGGCATAAGCCTTAAAAAAATCGAATTGCACGATGAGGAATAAATAAAGGAAGTACTCCTAACAGCCCTGTAGCCTCTCGAAGATAAGTACAGACGTCTCTGTACCGATCCGCAAGACTCTACTAGACTTGCTCATGACTCGTGAGACCTAAGGGAACCTATAGCTCCGATACCATGTTGTCACGACCCAAAATCCATAAGGTCGTGATGGCGCCGGACACCATTGTCAGGAAAGTCAATCATTAAATAGTTAAGTTAAATTTCCTGTTTTAGCATTTTTGAAATCATTACCTTTCACTTTATTTCATGATAACTGAATAAAGTCCGCTAAGTAAATACGACAGTTTAATATTCCATTTTTATAAAATACATCCCAAACACATCCCAGAACCCGGTGACACAAGTAGATGAGCAAATTCTAAGAATTTTACAATTACTACAAAGCTTGTCCGAAATAAAATTGGACAAGGAAATTAAAATAAAATAATACAATACGAGGGAGACTCTGTCAGTTGCGGATCGCCTCCGGATGATGCAGCTCGCCTAAGTCTCCAAACCCGCCACATCGCTATAAAGGTACCTGTGCAATAAAAATGCACAGCAAGTGTAGCATGAGTACGAAAACAGCGTGTACTCAGTAAGTACCCTTCCTAACCTCAGAGAGGTAGTGACGAGAGGCCGATTTAGACACTTGCTAGAAGTCAATTTAGTATAATCGAGTGAGACACTAAGCATGAATGTCATAGGCAATTTATTAAAAATCAGGAATAAATAATATCAACTCCTTCCACATTTAACACTTTAAATCTTCGTCATTTCAATTGTCAATTTAAATCTCCTTAGGCCAATAACCAGTAATAATTATAGGAAATATTAAATACGCAGCAATCATCATGCGCAAGAAATGTCGAGGCTCGAATGGCGCGGACCAACAATAATAAACTGTCACTGCCGAGGGTCGAACGGCTCGAACCATAGATGCATCTATTTCCCCGCTCGCGAATCGATCATGTAACACGGTCAACATAATAATAATAAGGCTAACTTGCTCGCGTATCATACTTGCGACTCAGGTGCTCATAAGTACACCTACCCACATAATAAATCCGCATTTTTATCAAGAAAGAAGTTACTCAGGAAAGTGGTAAAATTCTTCTTAAGGGAACACAAAAAATAGCATTTAAATCCTTGTTTTGAAACTCGTTTTCCAAGTTTAATGATATTCAATAATATGACCTTATCAGGAATACAACTATCCACGGAGGAATCAATTCTCTTTCCAGAAAGAAAATGGACTCTAGTCTTCTTAGGTATTCAATTACTATTTCGATCATATTTATGGTCTAATATTACTGGCAAGATCACAAGTACAACAAGTAAAGCATGTTAGTGGGTCCTAGGCTACCTGGACATGGCATAATAGTAGCTACGTACGGACTCCCGTCACCTCGTGCGTACGTAGCCCCCACAGATAGTACCATGTATTTAATTAGTTCACATTGGGGCATAATCCCCCTCACAAAGTTAGAAAGGAAACTTACCTCGCTCCGAAATTCCATAACCGGCTTCCAAGCCCTTCCGGCGACTCCAATGGATGCACAACACCCCAAAACTACCAAATAACGGGCAAAGCAATGAAAATTCATTCTAATATTTGCAACAATTCGAATTATATAAACTCCTATCTCCGCTCAAGGAATTGAGAAAAATGCCCTCGGGCCCACGTGCCCGGATTCTGAAATTTCTCGAAGATAAACTCTACCCATAGCCTTACTAGCTCAAATATACAATTTACTCTAAATTCCATGCTCAAATTCATGGCTAAAAATCCAAATTACCAAATTTCTAGGTTTTCTTCAAGATTCCCAATTTTCTACAAATTTTCATGTCTAATTCCATGTATAAACCTTGCATTTAACTTATAAACATGAAAAAATTACTTACCTGGTGATGCTTGATGGAAATCCCCTCTTGAAGCTCCTCAAAGTCATCCAAACCAAAGAAAAATGGAAGGAAATGAGCTAAGACCCGTCTTAAAATACCTCACTGCCCAGAAACGGCCTTCATCGCGAACGCGTCTATGCCCCCACGTTCGCGAAGCCCAGAAACTCAGGCCAACAATTTTACTCTGCGCGTTCGCGAAGGGCGACTACCCTGACCCTCCGCGTTCGCATAGGCCATACGGCCCCCAGCTCCCCTTTCCTCTACGGGTTCGCACACATGACCCAGTATTCGCGTAAAGATCACAACTCAAGCCACCGCGTTTGCACTCCCTTCATCCCGAACGCACAAGCCAATCCAGCAGCCCTCAAATTTCCTTCTTCGTGATCGCACACAAGGGACCGCGATCGCGAAGAACACCAGAAGACAGCAACAGCAAAACAGAGAAAATGGTCTGAATTCACCTCCAAACACACCCGAGGCCCCCGGGACCCCGTGCAATCACATGACTCAGTCCCATAAAATCCCACGGACTTGATCGAGGCCTTAAATCACATCAAACAACGCCGAAATCACGAATCGCACTAAAATTCAAACTCTATGAACTTGAAATTTCAAACTTCTACATCCATTCCTGAAACCTATCAAATCACGTCCGATTGACCCCAAATTTTGCACACAAGTCATATTCGACATTATGGGCCTGCTCTTACTTCCGGAATCGCATTCCGACCCTGATATCAAATTTTCCACTTCCGGTCGGATTTCTCAAAAACCTTCAAATTTCTATATTTAGCCAAATTACTTCAAAATGACCTACGGACATCCGAATTCACTTTTGATTGCGATCCCAACTCCAGCGTCACCATACGAAGCTATTAGCAGGCTCAGAATCCCAAACGGACATCAATATCACTGAAATGCACTTCAAGCCAAACTTAGGAAATTTCTTTAAAATTGCTGACTTCCACAATATACACCGAAACACTCATGGGTTATTCAACCCCGATCCGGATATACGCCCAGGTCCGAAATCAGCATACGAACCTGCAGGAACCTTCAAATCCCGATTCGGAGATCGTTTACTCAAAATTCTAATCTTTGTCAATTTCTCCAACTTAAGGCTTCTGAAATGAGAATTTTCTTTCCAATATGGCTCCAAACTTCCCGAAATTAAACTCCGACCATGCACACGAGTCATAATACCTAAAATGGAGCTTCTCATGACTTCAAGCCACTGAACGATGCACTAGAGCTCAAAACGACCGGTCGGCTCGTTACATCTATATTTATAACAACATCTTAGGAATAAATAAGTATAATTCCAACTAGTAACTATTTCTTCAGTCATGAGTCTTGGTTTTAGTCCATAGTGTACATATTTTTCCTTAAATGCATATAATCTAGTACTTCTATTATTTCCTTGAATTACACCAATAGCTCTCTTAACTAAAGTGATTTCATCTCTAAATAATTCAAGGCCACTCTTCACAATCAAGTTATAAATATGACATGCACATCTAACATGAAATATTTGAGTAAGTGGTGGGTGTAGATGCAATTTTAATATTGTAATAGCAGCATTGTTGTTAGAAGCATTATCAAATGACATAAACAAAACTTTTTCTGCAAGATTATAAAATATAGCAACTTCATGGATAGTATTACTTATAAATGCACCAGTATGACTTTGATCTTCAACATATTTAAAAGCAATAATACGTTTTTCCATACAAATATTATCATCTATCCAATGGCATGTAACAATCAAATAATCATTCCATTTACAGCACGACCAATATCATAAGTAAGCGAAACTCTACAAGAAAGACTGGCGAACAAATAACGTATATATGTATGATATTGTCCATAAAGCCTAAAAATATCAGATTTACAAGTACTTCTAGGAATACCTTTAAACAAAGGGTTATAAATTCTTTGAATATAAGTAACAAGATACGGTGAAGAAGAAAAACTAAAAGGTAAACAACCTAAAAAAATCATTTTAGCTAATTCTTCCCGATCTTTATTAATATCGTAGTTACCCATTAACCCCCAGTGCTCGGGTTAAGTTTTTGTTGCCCACCTTCCTCAACTACTCCCCAATCAAGAGGCTGCTCATCTTCGATGTGCCTACGAAGTTGACCCGTTCCCCCATTCTTACCGTGCTCATGTTTATAAACTTCCTTACATATTCTACATTTTAAATAATTTTTTTCATTTTCTAGTCTATCAAAGAATTTCCAAAACTTACATCTTAATCTTATATTCTTCTTAATTGGGAGGGGAGGCTTACTTGTTCCACCCCTAATATTTTGAGTTTGACTAGTATTACCAGGTGTAGCTGGTAGTGTTTCAAGATTATCGGGTGATTGAATATCATCTAAAATATCATCTAAATCACCATCTATACCATATTTTCTTGAAGTCTCTCATAATCTACATTTAAATTTTCGGGTGAACTTTCAGAAATATGTGTAAAGATACTAGAAGAACCAACACCACCTCTTGATCTTTTGGAACTTTTCTTACTACCACCTCTACTAGTGCAAGCTTTTTTGGGCGCTCTAAGTAAATCCATTATGTAATTTAAATTAAGAAATTAAATTAATAATTCTAAATAATGAAATAAATGTACACCAAAGAAGGGAAAGAGATGGAACGAGTGTACCGGGATTCCGAATGCCGCACTAATTTTGATATAAGAACTCAAACTTCAATTGACAACTTGATACTTGATACCACACTTCACTTGAATTAGAATACTTGATAATAATAATTTTGTAATGTCTAAACTAAATATTTGATGAAACTTGAAATAATATCTAACGAACCAACCGGTAGTTTTGAACTCTAGCTCGTCGGTTGGATGTTTGAGGCCGTGAGCAGCTTTGTTTCAGGTATTATGACTCGTAGGCGTGGTCGAAATTGAATTTCGGGAAGTTCGGAGTCAATTTGGAAAGAAAATTATCATTTCGAAAGCCTTAAGTTGGAAGAATTGACTAAGATTGGATTTTTGAGTAAACAACCTCAGAATCAGGATTTGAAGGTTCCAACGGGTTCGTATGATTATTTCAAACTCGGGCGTATGTTCGGATCGGGTTTTGGATGACCCGGGAGCGTTTCAGCGCATATTGTGGAAGTCAGCATTTTAGAAGAAATTTCATAAGTCTAGGTTGAAGTGCATTTCAGTGATATTGATGTGTATTTGGGATTCCGAATCTGGGAGTAGCTCCGTATGGTGATTCTGGAGTTGGGAGCGTGATCGGAAGTGAATTCGGAGGTCCGTAGGTTATTTTGAAGTCATTTGGCTAAAGATAGGAATTTGAAGGTTTTTGGAGAAATCCGACCGGAAGTGGAAATTTTGATATCGAGGTCGGAATGCGATTTCGAAAGTTGGAGCATGTCTGTAATGTTGAATGTGACTTGTTCACAAAATTTGGGGTCAATCGGACGTGATTTGATAGGTTTCGGCAACGAATGTAGAAGTTGGAAATTTCAAAGTTTGTAAGGATTGAATTGAGTTGCGTTCGATGTTATTTGATGTGATTTGAGGCCTTGAGAAGGTCCCCATTATGTATTGGAACTTGTTGGTATGTTCGGGTTGGGACCCCGGGGGCCCCGGGTGTTAACCGGACGAGTCTCGAACCAAGTTTGAACTTGGACAACATCAGTTGAGCTCCCAACTTCTGGTGTGATCGCACATGCGCTTGAATGGCCACAGGTGCGAGCTCGCGGATGCGGGGCATGAGTCGCAGAAGCGAAGAGGCATGGGCTGGCCAGTCACCGCAGGCAAGAAGAATTGGCCGCGGGTGCATAGACCGCAGGTGCAGAAAATGCACTGCAGGAGCGCACACTGCAGGCGCGAAGGTTTTGCCGCGGGCGAAAAGATCGCTGGCAGTGAGTGTTTAAAGCGGGGATTTGAGCATTTTTGCTCATTTATTCATCCTTGGGCGATTTTTGGAGCTTCTTGAGAGGGATATTCACCTGATAACTTGGAGGTAAGTCAATCCCACCTATTGCAAGTTAATTACTTGGATTATATCTAGATTTTAACATGGAAAAACATTGGAAATTAGTGGAAACTTAGGGTTTTGAAGAAAAACCTAGAAATTTGTATTTTTTGGATTGTTACCATGAATTTGGGCATGGGATTGAGAGAAAATCATATATTTGAGTTTGCAAGGTTATGGGCAATCATTGTCTTCGAAAAGTTTTGGAATCCGGGCACGTGGGCCCGAGGGTAATTTTGTCAACTTTCCGAGCGAAGTGGGGAATTTATATAAATTAAATTGATATAAGTATTAGAGTACATTTTCATTGGTTTGCCCATTATTTGGATAGTTTTGGGCGTTGTGCATCAATTTGAGTCATCGGAAGGGCTTGGAGGCCGGTTATGAATCTTCAGAGCGAGGTAAGTCTCCTTTCTAACCTTGTGAGGGGGAATTGTCCCCATAGGTGAACTGATCGAATATGTGCTACTATTTGTGAGGTCTACGTACGCACGAGGTAACGGGAGTCCGTACGTAGCTACTATCATGCTTGTGTTTGGGTAGTCTAGGACCCACTAGCATGCTTTACTTGTTGTACTTGAAATTTTGCTAATGAAATTAGACTGTTAATGTTATCGAATTAGTAACTGAATACCTAAGAAGGTTGATGTTTATTTTCCTTAGTCATCTAGAAAGAGAATTAATTTTACCTGGGATAATTATTTTCCTGATAAAGCATGTTTTATTTGCCATACTTGTAACCTTACTGATAAATTTATAATATTTAAAACCTTATCGAACTTGGCAAATGAATTTCCAGAAAAGATTTAAATATTATCTTCGAGTCCATTAAAAGAGAATTTTATCACCTTCTTGAGTAACTGTTTTCCTGATAAAATATGAATTTATGTGTGAATATATGTATCTATGAGTACCTGAATCGCACGTATGATTCACGAGCAGGGTAACTCTATTATTATATATGACCGCGTCGCATGATCGATTCGCGAGCGGGGTAATAGATGCATCTATGGTTCGAGTCGTTCGCTCTTTCGGCAGTGCACAGTTAATTATTGTTGGTCCGCGTCGTTCGACCCTCGGCATTGCTTGCGCATGATATTTATTGTGTTTGCTGTGATTTTTACCTGCTTACTGGCCTAGAAACTTTAAATTTTCAACTGAAATGACGAGGATTTAAGAATATTAAATGTGAAAGAAGTTGCTATTTCCTGTCGCTACTTGTTAAACTGCCATGATATGCATGCTTAGTGTCACAGATTTCATTAAATTGACCTCTCGTAAGTGTCAAATTCGACCTCTCGTCACTACCTCTTCGAGGTTAGGCGGGATACTTACTGAGTACATGTTGTTTTCGTACTCGTGCTACACTTGTTGTGCATTTTTATTGCACAAGTACATTCATAGCTAGTGGCCCAGCTTGACGCAGTAATGTGACTGACTTGGAGACTTAGACGAGCTGCACCATCCGGAGACGACCCGCAGCCGGCAGAGTCTTCCTCAGATGTATTGTATTTTATTTTAAATTCCTTGTCCAGTTTGTATTCCGGACAAGTATTGTAGTACATGTATAATTCCTAGAAAATTTGCTCATGCACTTGTGACACCGGGTTCTGGGATAATTATGGGAATTTATTCACTATTTTAATTGCTAAAGATTTTATTTTTTACTCAGTGGAAGTATGCTAATTATTATCTAAGAAAATTAAAAAAGAATGACTTCAATAATATTTTTTTAAAAATAAAGATTTTATTAACTACTTAAATGATTGGCTCGCCCGACAGTGGTGTCCGGCTCCATCACGATCTTAATGGATTTTGGGTCGTGACAATGTGATATCAGAGCACTAGGTTCCCTTAGGTCTCACAAGTCGTGAGCAAGTCTAATAGAGTCTTGCGGATCGATACAGAGACGTCTGTGCTTATCTTCGAGAGGCTACTGGGCTATTAAGAGTACTTCACTTCTTAATTCCTCATTATGCGGTTTGATTCCCTTGGGGCTTATGCCTATGTTCCTTCTTACTCAATCTTACGCGTCGCGAAGCGCTTGCTATAATCGATAATTTGAGGAATTGTAGTGGTACTACAGTTATGGTGTGTGAGGGTTTTCCATGCACAGTTGGTTGAGGCTATTGTCGTTGCTTTGCGGAAGGATATTATGTTGTTTCAGCTTGGTAGCTGCACTTTTGAGAGATTTAAGGCTATGTGCAGATTGATATGATGCTCATGATTGGTTATTGCACAGTTTTGATGAGATGGTAGGATGCTTGTCCACATGTCAGGGCAGTGAATGACTTGAAAGGAGGTCGGCTCAGGGCTTGATTCCGAGATCCAGTATTTTTATTTCCGACGGAGGAAAGAAAATTGGACTATAAATGTTCAGGTTTGAAGTGGTAGAGTAATGAGACTTGGTGTTTTCAAGTGAGGTGGAATCTTCATCAGTGATGTGGTATTCTCGTCCTTGATCGAATAGAATATGTTAATTCGTCGGTGTCATGACCTTCTACAATTCGCCTTTGGGGTAGGATATAGTGAGATAGTATTGAAGAAGTGGTTATCAGATATCGCGGTGTGCGGTGGTTCAGGATTGAATAGGTATTTCTAATGTCGATGACTTGAGAAGGGGGATCTTTGGAAAGGGTTGAGGTTGGTAGTGATCTATCGGTTCAAGTGCTGCAGACATGGATATTTATGTAAAGCTGCAGCTGGGCAGAAAGAGATGAGGAAGTACATGTGTGAAGTGTCAGGTGGCGGATACATTTCTAAAAGGCCAGGTGTAAGAAGCGGAAGTCAAGAAGTTTCTTAGAGGGGCAGTTTGACCAAAGTGGGAGAGTGGCAGTGTAGCATATGAGTTCTGTGGTAAGATAGATGCACATCTTGAGGAGACGTTGGAGTGATATGAGAATTTTAGTGGATGGTGATTGGGTCCGCGAGCTTAAATTGAAATGTTGGCTATTGCGACGGGAGATGGGGTGCAACAGGAAGGAGTTGCTTGGTATGAAGAAGGATGCAATATAGCTTGGAATTGGAAGATGTTGTCGCACATTTAGCCGATGTTCATAAGGAATGAACGAACTTGTGTAGTTGGCAAATGAATTTCTAGAAAAGATTTAAATACTATCTTCGAGTCCATTAAAAAGAGAATTGTATCACCTTCTTGAGTAACTGTTTTCCTGATAAAATGTGAATTTATGTGTGAATATGTGTATCTATGAGTACCTGAGTCGCATGTATGATTAGCGAGCAGGGTAACTCTGTTATTATATATGACTGCGTCGCATGATCGATTCGCGAGCGGGGTAATAGATGCATCTATGGTTCGAGCCGTTCGACCCTTCGGCAGTGCGCAGTTTATTATTGTTGGTCTGCACCGTTCGACCCTCTCCATTGCTTGCACATGATATTTACTACGTACTTGCTGTGATTTTTACCTGGCTACTGGCCTGGAAACTTTAAATTGTCAACTGAAATGACGAGGATTTAAGAATATCAAAAGTGAAAGAAGTTGTTATTTCCTGTCGCTACTTGTTAAACTGCCATGACATGCATGCTTAGTGTCACGGATTTCATTAAATTGACCTCTCGTAAGTGTCAAATTCGACCTCTCGTCACTACCTCTTCGAGGTTAGGCGGGATACTTACTGAGTACACGTTGTTTTCGTACTCATGCTACACTTGTTGTGCATTTTTATTGCATAGGTATATTCATAGCTAGTGGCCTTGCTTGACGCAGTGATGTGACTGACTTGGAAACTTAGACGAGCTGCACCATCCGGAGACAACTCGCAGTCGGCAAAGTCTTCCTCAGATGTATTGTGTTTTATTTTAAATTCCTTGTCCAGTTTGTATTCAGGACAAGTATTGTAGTACATGTATAATTCCTAGAAAATTTGCTCATGCACTTGTGACACCGGGTTCTGGGATAATTATGGCAATTTATTCACTATTTAAATTGCTAAATATTTTATTGTTTACTCAGTGGAAGTTCGCTAATTATTATCTAAGAAAATGAAAAGGGAATGACTTCAAGAATTTTTTTAAAAAATAAAGATTTTATTAACTATTTAAATGATTGGCTCGCCCGACAGTGGTGTCCGGCGCTATCACGACCTTAATAGATTTTGGGTCGTGAAATAATGAGTAATTGAGGATTTAAGAGCAATAATCAATAATATCAATAGAGAATTAGAGTAGTAAGAGAATGAATTGTGAGGAATAATGACGAAGAAGGGGGGCTATTTATAGTTTTTAAAAGGTTAAAAGTGTAAGTTATCAAATATTAGGGGTGGGCGGCTACTTTCTTAAAGGGGTAGGCTGAAATCCAATGGTCATTTTTGAATTTGACCGTTGGCAACGGTCAGAAAATTTTAAAAAAAAAATTGGCGGGTTATTGGGCTGAATCGGGTTGTACCCCTTAAGGGCTTAGCAGGTTGTAGCGGGTCCGGTGCACCGATTTTCAAAATGTGTACGTTTAAACCCAATTCCCCGCCCAACCTGTCCAAGCCCGCCTTTTTTAGCTACAGTAACAGGCTGAACCAAGCTGACACGGGTTGTTAACGGGTCAGCTCGACCCGATTAACACCTTTAGTTAACGGGCTAAGGATAGCGGGCTGGTGGCGGGCTGGATTTTTCGGGTTATATTAGGCCCATACGGGTTCGGCTTAACAGGCTCGGGCGAGTCGGGCTAATATACATTTTTTTTTTTGATTAAATTATATTTTTCTTATTCAATGTTATTGATAGTTAAGTGTTTGCAAACTTTTAAGGCTTAGAATTAAAACTTTGAAGTTTAAAGATTTAAATTTGAATTTAAAAATTTTAAAATTGAAAATTGAAAGTAAGTGGCTACAAAAAATTATTTAAAAAGACTAATAGGCAATCACAATATGTAAGTAACTTTGATATTTTTATTGAATAATATATAATAACTCAAATTAATTTGCAAATTTTTCTTTTTATTCTTTTAATTTTTGAACTTGCAAATTAAAAGTTTACAACAATTATAAAAAAAACAGTATATCACATGTTTTGCATCATTTTTGTAAGTTCTTCCATGTCAACATGAGGTTCTTGGTTTTCGGCATGGGTTGAATCGGTACCATAAACCATTATATCTCTAATTTCTTGGTCCTCCACTTCATCTAGCTCGTCACGCCCTTGATTTCGCCATTCTGATCTTATCCAATCTCTGAAGCACACTAGAATTTTCAAAGTGTTGTTGCCCAATGAATGACGGGTATCTCCTAGTTGTTGCCTTGATTGGCTAAATGCGCTCTCTGATGTGACTATTACAATAGGCACATTTAGCACGTCTCGAGCCATGGCTAAAAGAACAGGAAATTGATTTGAGTTGCTCCTCCACCAACCCAGCGGTAGAAAATCCTTTGTGAGGGACTTCGCTAACTTTTGCATGTAGAATTGGAGTTCATCAATATTCCGGCTACTGTTTTGTTGATGCTCTCCTAGTGTAGACCAAATCAAATAATCTTGAACACCATCATCATCATCCAAAGTTGTTCCCGATGTTGAAGTATTACTTGAAGGAATATTTGCATCTACAACCGAAGAAGCATCAACAATGTTAGCATAATAATTATATAAAGTTTGTAAATTTATGTGTAGACCAGAAATACAAGTGTCAATATCAGGAGTTTCAGTTGGTCCAATATCCATATAAGTATATAAACACTGATTAATTGGCGACACTTTATCATTTTGATAGTAGGGTTTAAAATAGCACCAATTAAGTAAATAGAGGTATTTGGGTAGAAATGTTTTTTTTAATTTATCTAGTATAGATTCAACAACAAAAGTATATCCTTATCTCTTCTTCAAATTATGTAGTAAAAGAGAAATTTCAACAATATGAACTAAACCATTTACAATAGTAGTATAATAAGCTCCAGAAAACTCAAGTGTAGCCACATAAAAAATTTTGTAAAAATTTTACAACATCTTCAATGACATCCCAAGTTCTAGATGTTAACAAATGGCTAGGATCGGTACAATGAGAATTAGCAACTTCAGTTATAGGCATTCTATATTTATAACAACATCTTAGGAATAAATAAGTATAATTCCACCTAGTAACTATTTCTTCAGGCATGAATCTTGGTTTTAGTCCATAGTGTATACATTTTTCCTTAAATGCATTTAATCTAGCACTTCTATTATTTCCTTGAATTACACCAACAGCTCTCCTAACTAAAGTGATTTCATCTCTAAATAATTCAAGGCCACTCTTCACAATTAAGTTATAAATATGACATGCACATCTAACATGAAATATTTTAGGAAGTGGTGGGTGTAGATGCAATTTTAATATTGTAATAGCAGCATTGTTGTTAGAAGTATTATCAATGAAATACACAAGACTTTTTCTGTAAGATTATAAAACATAGCAACTTCATGGATAGTATTACTTATAAATGAACCAATATGACTTTGATCTTCAACATATTTAAAAGCAATAATACATTTTTGCATACAAAAATTATCATCTATCCAATGGCATGTAACAGTCAAATAATCATTTGCATTTATAGCACGACCAATATCAGAAGTAAGAGAAACTCTACAAGAAAGACTGGCGAACAAATAACGTATATATGTCTAATATTGTCCATAAAGCCTAAAGATATCAAATCTACAAGTACTTCTAGGAATACCTTTAAACAAAGGGTTATAAANTTTTAGATCGTATTTACCCATTCCCCCCCCCCCCCCAGTTCCCGGGCTGAGTTTTTTTTGCCCATCTTCCTAAACTACTCCCCAATCAAGAGGTTGCTCATCTTCCATGTGCCTACAAAGTTGACCCGTTCCCCCATTCTTACCGGGCTTATGTTTATAAACTTCCTTACATATTCTACATTTTACATAATTTTTCTCATTTTCTAGTCTATCAAAAAATTTCCAACACTTACTTCTTAATCTTCAATTCTTCTTAATAGGGAGGGGAGGCTTACTTGTTCCACCCCTAATATTTTGAGTTTGACTAGCATTATCAGGTGTAGCTGGTGGTGTTTCAAGATTATCGGGTGATTAAATATCATCTAAAATATCATTTAAATCATCATCCATACCATAATTTTCTTGAAGTCGCTCATAATCTACATTTAAATTTTCGGGTGAACTTTCAGAAATATGTGTAAAGCTACTAGAAAAATCAACACCACCTCCTGATCTTTGTGAAATTTTCTTACTACGACGTCTGCTAGTGCAAGCTTTTTTGGCTACTCTAAGTATATCATTATGTAATTTAAATTAAGAAATTAAATTAATAATTCTAAATAATAAAATAAATGTACACCAAAGAAGAGAAAGGAATGATACCGGGATTCTGAATGCCGCACTAATTTTAATATAAAAACTCAAACTTCAATTGATAACTTGATACTTGATACCACACTTCACTTGAATTAGAATACTTGATAATAATAATTTTGTAATGGCTAAACTAAATATTTGATGAAACTTGAAATAATGAGTAATTGAGAATTTAAGAGCAATAATCAATAATATCATGAGAGAATTACAGTAGTAAGAGAATGAATCGTGAGGAATAATGAAGAAGAAGGGGGAATTTATAGTTTTTAAAAGGTTAAAATTATAATTTATCAAATATTAGGGGTGGGGGGGCTACTTTCTTAAAGGGGTAGGTTGAAATGGTTGTTTTGAAAAAAATGACCATTGGCCAACGATCATTTTTGAATTTGACCATTGGCAACGGTCAGAAAATTTTTAAAAACAATTAGCGAGTTATCGGGTTGAACCGGACTGTAGCCCGTTAAGAACCCGTTAAGGGATTAGTGGGTTGTAGCGGACCGGTGCACCGATTTGCAAAATGTGTACGTTTAAAACCCGCTTCCCGCCCAACTCGTCCCAGCCTGCCTATTTTAGCTACAGTAACGGGATGATTCGGGTTGAACCGGTTGTTAACGGGTCAGCACGGCCCGATTAACACCTCTACCCCTAACAACAACAATATAACGAGTGAAAACTCACAAAGGGGGGGTATAGGGAGGTAGAGTGTACGCAGACCTTAAATCTACCTTGGGAGGTAGAGAAGTTTCCAAAAAATCCTTGGCTCAAGATAGCATGGCAAAAAAAAGGTCAATTAAGGACAATCAATTGAATGCAATATGAAAATGAAAGTGAATAAGTCATGATAAAGCAGTCTAAAGAGGAGCAGTAGCTATGACACATAAATAAGAAAATCGAAGTAAAAGAAACAATAGTGTAACGACCCGGTAGGTCGTTTTGAGAGTTAGCGCCACGATCCCCTAATTTCCCGTGTCTATTTCTGCTTTTGGGACTTGTTGGAGCATTGGGTGGTGAAATTCAAAGATTTTTTCGACACATAGTCCTTCTATGTGAGGTTAAGCTTTAGGAATCGGACCGTAGTTGGAACTGTGGGAAGACGGGTCAGGAATGGGATTCAGTCGACTGCCTGAATTGGCGAAAGTTAGAATTTCGGCGATTTCGACAGATAGGTGGAATTTTGATATCGGGCTTGGAATGGAATTCTGAGAGTGTTTGTAGGTCCGTTGTATCATTTGTGACCTGTGTGTAAAATTTGAGGTCATTCGACTAGTTTTGAAGTGTTTCGGCATCGGTTATAGATTTTGAAAATTTCATAAGTTCTTAGGCTTGAATCCATATATAATTGGCGATTTTAGTGTTATGTGATATGTTTTGGAGGCTCAACTAAGTTTGGATAAGGTATTAGGACTGGTTGGTAAGTTTGGTTGAGTTCCAGGGGGCCTCGGGGATGTTTCGGATGCTCATCGGGTGAATTTAGAACTTGGAAGAACAGCTGAACCATTGCTAGTTCTGGTGTCTCGGACCTGCGATGGACCTTCCGCAGGTACGGACACACAGGTGCGAGCGAGGGACTCGCAGGTGCGGACTTGGCCAAGTCACCCAGTCCTCGCAGGTGTGGCCCCAGGCCTTTAGTTGATTTTCGTACCTGCGATGGAATTTCCACAGGTGCAGGACCGCAGGTGCGTCCAAAGGGCGCAGGTGCGGAAATCTCTAGGAAGTTATATCAGATTCGAGGGCTTGAATTTCATAACTTCAAAAATCAATTGGAACTCGGGTGTGGGCAATTTGGAGTGATTTTTGAGGATAATCTTCATAGGTAACGATTCCTAACTCTATTTCCTTTGTATATCATTAATCTATGGCCATTTCTTCCATGCAATTAAAGGATTTAGGTGAAAAATCATGCAAATTGGGAAAAAGTTTCCCTAATTAGAAAATCCGAGAATTTAATAGGATTTTGTCGTCGATTTTCGATGATTCTTGTTTGAGTGAGTTCGTGAATGAATGGGTGTTCTAAATTAGTAACTTTCACTCAATTCCGAGACGTGGGGCCGAGGGACTTTTTGGGCGATTTTCCTAAATTCGCGTATTAGCCTCGAACTTATTAGCTATTTTGATTCCTTAAAGTGATATTTACATTATGCAATCGAATTGAATAGATTTGGGCCATTCGGAGTCGGATACTCGTGGCAAGGACGTGGTTTCGAGTTGAGTAGCACAGTTGAGGTAAGATGCTTGCCTAACTCTGTGTTGGGTACTTCCCCTAGGCTGTTTTAATATTGTTTATGTTATTGGGCGCCGTGTGTGTGAGGTCACGAGTACGTACACGGGCCATTGTTGCAAAATCTCTATTTTTCATCCATGACTTAAATCATTTCACTCTTATTTCACTGATTCCTATATCGACTATGTAGTTTAGATTAGGAAATAGCATGCCTACCTGTTTTACTTGAATTTTTCCCTAGTTATTACTATATGTACCATGCTTAGGTAGTGTATTCCTGAACTGTTTTAAATAAAAATTGTATCATGTATTTGTACTGCATTGCATATTTAAATTGGGACTACGGACGAGATTCCAGGAGCTTTCCCCCTGTACTGCATTGCATATTTAAATTGGGACCACTGACGAGATTCTGGAAGCTTTCTCCATGTACTGTATACCATATTTAAATTGGGACTGTGGACGAGATTCCGGGAGCTTTCCCCCAGTACTGCATTGCATATTTAAATTGGGACTACGGACGAGATTCCGGGATCTTTCCCCCTGTACTGCATTGCATACTTATTACTGTGATGTATGATGTGCTGAGCCGAGGGCTCCCTGTTATTATTATTTCCTTTTGCTCATTGTTGCTACTGATCTACCTCAGCTTATTATACCTCTATTTATATACCGTTTTACTATAGAAATCCAGTAGAGCCTTAACTTGACCTCGTCACTACTCGACTGTGGTTAGGCTTGGCACTTAATAGGTACCAATTTGTGGTGTACTCATGCCCTCTCCTGCACATGTTTTTCGTGTGCAGATGTAGGTACCAACGCTCAGTTTCGTGGCTAGGGTCCAAGCAGCAGCTTTAGGATACCGAAAGGTAATTCTGTCGCGTCCGCAGAGTCCTTCGAGTCACCTTCCACTCCAGATTTAGATAGATTTCCTTTTCATGTAAATTCCCTTTCATTGTATAGAGCTATTTTGAGACAGATCTTGTGACTAAAGTGATGTTTCGGATTTTGGGAAAAGTTGTATTTTGTATGCGCCAAGTGGCGAGGTTTTTCATTGTAGACTCACTTATTTCGTCTTTATTTCTATTGATTTTATTTAATATGTGTTTTTCCACAATTAGGCTTACCTAGTCGTAGAGACTAGGTGCCGTCACGATGCCTTCGAAGGGGAAATCGGGTTGTGACAAGTTGGTATCAAAGCGTCTAGGTTCATAGGAGTCACAAGTCACAAGCCGGTTTATTAGAGTCTCGTGTATCGGTGCGGAGACATCTGTATCTATCTTCGAGAGGCTATGTAACTGTTAGGAACAATCATATTTCTTTGATTTCCTTTTTCGTACGAGTTATTGACATAAAAAATTCTAAAATTCTACTCTATTCTTTCTCACAGATGGTGAGGACCCGTACTGGGAGGACCGACGACCAGGCACCCGAGCGCCCTGCCAGATCCGCCAGAGGCCGGGGCTGGGGTAGAGGACGACCGTCCGTTGTAGCCCGAGCACCCGCGAGAGCAGCAAAAGAGGAGCCTATGGCGGCCCTAGATGGAGAGCCAGCACAGGAGGTCCCTATTGCTGCTCCAGCCTTGCAAGAGACCTTCTCTCAGTTCATGAGCATGTTCAGTACTCTAGCGCAGGCTGGACTATTTCTGATAGCTCCCGCTACATCTCAGGCCGGGGGAGTGGCACAGACTCCCGCAGCCCGCACTCCTGATCAGAGGGGCCAGGTTGATCAGGCCCCAGAGTATATTCATATGCCCGCAGCGGCTCCAGTTCAACATGATGCTAGGGCAGCGGCTTCTGAGGCCGAGTAGCTCAGACTCGAGAGGTATAAGAAATACCACCCACCTACTTTCAGCGGACTAGCTTCAGATGACGCTCTAGGATTTCTTGAGGAGTGTCATCGTATTCTCCACACTATGGGCATTGTGGAGACTAGTGGGGTTCCTTTCACTGTTCAGCTGAGGGGAGAGGCATATCAGTGGTGGCGGGCCTATGAGCTGAGTAGTCCGGACGAGGCAACCTCACTCACTTGGACTCAGTTTTCAGAGATATTTTTACGAGAGTATGTCCCTCAGAGCCTCAGGGATGCTTGGCGCGCGGAGTTTGAGCAGTTGCGCCAGGGTATTATGACTGTGTTGGAGTATGCAGTCTGTTTCAGTGAGTTATCTCGGCATGCACCACCCTTGGTTTCCACAGTCAGAGAGCGGGTTTTCCACTTCATCGAGGGACTCCATCCTAGTATTCGGACCAGTATGGCCAGAGAGTTGGAGATGGATATCACTTACCAGCAAGCAAGTGAGTATTGCCAGGAGGTCTCGAGAGACTGGCCATTTTTCAGGAGCTTGTGCACCAGCAGCACGTCACCATAGGGTCTTTGTGGGTTGCCCTGTTCATTCAGCCCTTCCAGCATCCAGCAGTATTCCAGCTCCTCCTAGGCCTCAGGAGGTCTATTATGTACCGCCAGTATCCAGCATGCCTCCAGTTCGAGGTGCTATTTCCGGCCAGCTCCTATTCAGTCTCATCCCCAGCGTCCTCCGAGGGGTTGTTTTAAGTGTGGTGACACTCATCACTTGATTAGAGATTGCCCCAGGGCCAGGAGGGCTGCACCTCCACAGTCTTATCATCCCTCACATGCTCCGTCGGGTCCTCCGGCTATTCTTCCAGCCCCAGCTGCCACTCCACCTCCTCAGCCAGCTTGAGGTAGTGGTCGGGGAGTTAGAGGTTGCCCTAGAGGAGGAGGCCAGGCCAGATACTATGCCCTTCCAGCTCGTTCCGAGGATGTCGCTTCAGACTCAGTCATCACAGGTATTGTCCCTGTCTACCATAGGGATGCATCTGTGTTATTTGATCCAGGATCTACATATTCATATGTGTCCTCTTATTTTTCTCCACATTTAGGGATATCTCGGGATTCTTTGGGTTCCCCTGTCTATGTATCTACTCCTGTGGGAGACTCTCTAGTTGTGGACCGCGTATATCGGTTATGTTCAATTTCTCTTAGTGGTTTTGAGACCAGGGCTGATTTATTATTACTCAGCATGGTAGATTTCGATGTTATCTTGGGCATGGACTGGTTGTCACCCCATTATGCTATTATTGATTGTCACGCTAAGACCGTGACTCTTGCTATGCCAGGCTTGCCGAGATTTGAATGGAGAGGTACCTTAGAGTATACTCCCCGCATGGTCATTTCATTTTTTAAGGCTCAGCGGATGGTTGAGAAGGGGTGTGATGCGTACTTGGCCTATGTGAGAGATGTTAGTGTTGATACCCCTCCAGTTGAGTCAGTTCTAGTAGTGAGGGAATTTCCTGATATATTCCTAACTGATCTTCCAGGTATGCTTCTCGACAGAGATATTGACTTCGGCATTGATTTGTTGCCGGGTACTCAGCCCATTTATATCCCTCCTTACCGTATGGATCCTCCTGAGTTGAAGGAGAAGTTACAGGAGTTGCTTGATAAGGGTTTCATCATACCTAGTGTATCACCTTGGGGTGCTCCAGTATTGTTTGTGAAGAAAAAGTATGGTTCTATGCATATGTGTATTGATTATCGGTAGTTGAACAAGGTCACTGTGAAGAACAGGTATCCTTTGCCTCGCATTGATGATTTATTCGACCAACTACAGGGTTATAGGGTATTCTCCAAGATTACTTGCGTTCTGGCTATCATCAGTTGAAGATGCTGGAGCCGAATATCCCGAGGACTGCCTTCAGGACCAGATATGGCCACTATGAGTTCCTTGTTATGTCATTTGGGCTGACCAATGCCCCAACAGCTTTTATGCATTTGATGCATAGTGTGTTTCGGCCTTATCTTGATTCATTCGTCATTGTGTTTATTGACGACATCCTGGTGTATTCCCGATCACAGGAAGATCATGAGCAGCATCTGAGGACTGTGCTTCAAACTTTGAGGGAGAAGAAATTGTATGCCAAATTCTCTAAATGTGAGTTCTGGCTTGACTCAGTGGCATTCTTGGGCCACATAGTGTCTTGGGATGGGATTAAGGTAGATCCGAAGAAGGTGGAGGCGGTGCAGAGTTGGCCTAGACCATTATCAGCTACAGAGATCTGCAGTTTCCTTTGTTTGGCTGGGTACTATCGCCGTTTTGTGGAGGGTTTTTCATCCATTGCAGCACCGATGACCAGGTTGACTCAAAAGGGTGCTCCTTTCAGGTGGACTGAGGAGTGTGAAGAGAGCTTTCAGAAGCTCAAGATGGCCCTGACTTCAGCTCCAGTGTTGGCATTGCCTACGGGTTCAGGGTCATATACTGTCTATTATGATGCTTCGAGGATTGGCCTTGGAGCGGTGTTGATGCAGGACGGTAGGGTGATTGCCTACGCGTCCCGACAGTTGAAGGTGCATGAGAAGAACTATCCATTTCATGACCTCGAGTTGGCAGCGATTGTTCACGTCCTAAAGATATGGCGTCATTATTTATACGGTGTTCCCTGTGAGATTTTCACCGATCACCGGAGTTTGCAGCACATATTCAAGCAGAAGGACCTCAATTTGCGCTAGCGGAGATGGTTGGAGTTACTAAAGGACTATGACATCACCATATTATACCACCCGGGGAAGGCCAATGTGGTGGCCGACGCCTTGAGTCGCCGGGCAGAGTTTGGGGAGTTTGGCATATCTTCCAGCACTTGAGAGGCCCTTAGCATTAGATATTCAGTCCTTAGCCAGTCAGTTCGTGAGGTTGAATCTTTCAGAGCCTTGCTGGGTTTCAGCTTGTGTGGTGGCTTGGTCTTCTCTTTATGACCCCATGCGAGAGCGCCAATGTGATGATCCCCCCTTCTGGTTCTTCAGGACAGGGTTCGGCGAGGTTACGCCAGGGATGTGACTATAAGAGATGACGGTGTGATGAGGATGCAAGGTCGGATCTGTGTGCCCAATGTGGATGGGCTTCGGGAGATGATTCTTGAGGAGGCCCATAGCTCGCGATATTCCATTCATTCGGGTACCGCGAAGATGTACCAGGATCTGAGACAGCACTGTTGGTGGAGAAGGATGAAAAAAGATATAGTGAAGTTTGTGGCCAAGTGTCTCAACTGTCAGCAAGTCAAATATGAGCATCAGAGACCCGGGGGTTACTTCAGCAGATTGAGCTTCCAGAGTAGAAGTGGGAGCGGATCACCATGGATTTCGTGGTTGGACTTCCTCGGACTTTGAAGAAGTTCAATGCTATTTAGGTGATTGTGGATCGCCTGACTAAGGAGCGTGTTCGGAACATGCTTTCAAGGTCTGTAGTAGATTTAGGCTTGAATTGGTGAAAGTTAGAATTTCGGCAATTTCAGTCGATAGGTGGAATTTTGATAACTGGCTCGGAATGGAATTCCGAGAGTGGCTGTAGGTTCATTGTATCATTTGTGACCGGTGTGTAAAATTTGAGGTCATTCGAACTAGTTTTGATGTGTTTCGGCATCGGTTATAGATTTTGGAAATTTCATAAATTCTTAGGCTTGAATCCATGTATAATTGGCGATTTTAGTGTTATGTGATGTGTTTTGGAGGCTTGACTAAGTTTGGTTAATGTATTAGGACTGGTTGGTAAGTTTGGTTGAGGTCCTGGGGGCCTCGGGGATGTTTCGGATGCTCATCGGGTGAATATAGAACTTGGAAAAACAGCTGAACCATTGCTGGTTCTGGTGTCTCGCACCTGCGATGGACCTTCCGCAGGTGCGGACACGTAGGTGCAGGCGAGGGGCTCGCAGGTGCGGACTTGGCCAAATCACCCAGTCCTCGCAGGCGCGATTGATTTTCCGAAGATGCGGCCAGTTGACTGCAGGTGCGGCTCCAGGACTTTTAGTGGGTTTTCTCACCTGCGATGAAATTTCCGCAGGTGCGGTCCAAGGGGCGCAGGTGCGGAAATCGTTGGGCAGTTATATCAGATTCGAGGGCTTGAATTTCATAACTTCAAAAATCAATTGGAGCTTGGGTGTGGGTGATTTGGAGTGAGTTTTGAGGATAAGCTTCATAGGTAACGATTCCTAACTCTATTCCCTTTGTATATCATTAATCTATGGCCATTTCTTCCATGCAATTAAGGGATTTAGGTG
>ML439746.1:0-26082 GCA_005239525.1 Nicotiana knightiana | reverse complement strand
TTGATTAGTTGTCTCTATCAATCATGAGCACTCTATCTACCATAAATCTCTCTCAAGTAATTATGACAATTTACTAGACACACTCTCTCAAGTTACGTTAGCTAGATTGCATTACAGTTCAATTTAGATTGCACCCGAAGTATCGTTATTTCTAATCCAACTTCTAAACCCTCGGTTATGACTTTCGTCTATACTCCGGGAGTGGTGTTGTTCAAACAACTACCTAAATATGCACTCTCTCTCAAGTAGATACATAATAAATAGGAACAGCTAATTGAGGGCCCTTCAATCAACTACAACAAAAACGTAGTTGAACAAATAGAGATTAGTCAACCAATCAAAACTTTAATATCACAATAAGTTTATCCCANCCCTAAACATGTAGGAGACTTCTATTCAAACCGGGAAACACTTAAAACCTTCAAAACTCGGAATGACCGGACCCGGGACCCAGGCGTTAAGCCCCAAATGCCCCATTATAGAAAGGCTAGGCCCGACTTTATAGGTCTAACGCCCCACTATAGCCAGGCTAGGCCTGGCTTTATGGGTCTAACGCCCCACTATAGCCAGGCTAGGCCTGGCTTTAAGGCCAAAACGCCCCACTATAGCTCGGGTTGCTCCTTTTCGACTCTTGAGCGTATTTTTGACGTATTTGCATCCATTTAGCTCGGCTTCCATATCCAATTCACCTACACATGAAATAGACTCCATTATGCACATAAAAAGTGTATTTTTATCATTAACGCACATAAAATGTAAGGCACATAACGTGTTAAACCATGAATTCTAGCCACGCATCAACTGCCATATTTTTTCATGTTCATCTCCTACTTCAAACTTTCAATTCAAACCACCTCAAAACTCTACCAAATCATCCCAAAACTGATATTTAAACTTCTTAAGATATGTCCAATCTATTTCAATAACACCTAGCAAAAATTTAATATTTTTTGCTACAAATATCTAATTGGCTACTATTGGTAATATTTTATGAATTGGCTATTTTTCGTACTAACTTACTTATGGGCTGACATAACTGGTAATTTTCCTTTAATAAATAGTGGGTTAATAACCAGCCCAACCTTGAGCGGGTCATTTGGGTTTGGATCGCATTTGACAACCCTATTTGCTAGCTTTTAAGGTGTGCTTCATCAAGAACCAATTTATATAATACCATCTAAAATATTACTCTAATATCTTGTAAATATAATATTTATTAGTAATTTATTTGAATTATATGTTTATTAGCTTTTAAATAAAGATAAATTATCTAAGTTTAGATGATGAAAGGAGGAGGTAAAAAACAAGCAAAAACCTTGAGGTAGTAATTTGTTTCAAACATAGTTGAAATTGAGGGGATTGAAATATCATTACCAATGATGACTAGCAAAGCCACCGCTGATGAACATTGTCAACAAGAAGCTGGACAAAGGCAGATGACTTTGCTTGTCAGGGAGGACCAGATGACTGTCACTAAGGGACATGCTAAGGAAAGCATCATAGAGGAGGAGCAAGAACATAAAAGCCCTGAACTTAGTTGTCCTAGAGAATTTCTAGCTCTGGCAGCTAGCATACAGAGGATTACTTAAGAACCTACCTACAGCAGAAAGTAGACCTCCTTCTCTATCTCAATTACTTGGTTGGGGTGGAATGTTAGGGGTGTAAACAAGAAATACAAGCATAAAGAACTCTTAACAACATGAAGAATAAACATATCAAACTAGCTGGGTTGCTTGAGACTAGAGTCAAAGAACCAAATGTGAAGAGAGTTATCAAAAGCATACTACCAGGATGAGCATTGCAGTGTAACTACCAGAAAACTGTGAATGGCTGAATATGGCTCACTTGGGATCCAAATGTGTATAGTGTTGATGTTGAAAAATAGAGGCTCAGATTATACACTGCCTAGATAGAGGCAGATTAGATAGATTTGAATCATATCTAACATTGGTATATTGCTTCAATACAGTTGATCAAAGAAAGGAGTTATGGACAAATCTGGTTGATATCTCTGCACACACAAACAAACCATGGCTGATAGGTGGTGATTTTACTGTTATGTTATATACACAAGACATGATGTATGGCAACCCTATGACACTGAATGAAATTGCTGACTTTTCTGATTGCATACACAATCTGTTACTGAATGAACTACCATGGAAAGGAGGCTACTACACCTAATCCAAATCAACAGGGGGTAGAAAGGATTGTGAGCAGAATTGATAGGATCTTTGGCAATGATAGCTGGATGATGAACTGGGGTCATGTGCACACAGAATATGATATACCTTTAATCTCTGACCACTCACCAATGCTTGTCAATATAAAAACTGTGAAACTTAACATAAGAACTCTTTTTAGGGTTCTTAATGTATGGGCCTCTTATGATGATTTTGATACAATTGTTGGCAAGAGAAGAAAGGAAGCTGATGATCAAATGGAGAACATTTGGAAGAAATTGAAAGCTCTGAAACCTCTATTCAAAAGTCTTAATAATAATGAGTATAAGGGCATTTCTGAGAGAATTGAGAATGTCAGGGTTGATCTTATTCAAGTTCAGGAGGAAATGAGGATACAATATTCAAATAATCTGCTACTACAAGAGAAGACTATCCTACAGAACTTGGAGAAATGGTCCCTTATTGAGGAAAGTATCCTCAAACAGAAGGCTAGAGTGAAATGGATCAAGCTAGGAGATGCCAATACTAAGTACTTCTTTGATGTCATGAATGAGAGTAGTCAAAGAAAGCAGATACAAGAGATCTACACTGATGATAAAATGAAACTGGCTACTCCTAATAGCAATAAGGAGGAGATAGTTAAATTTTATAAGAGCTTGACGGGAACTGCTGCTGCATCTTTGCCTGCTATCAACAAGGAAACTATGGAAAATGGACCTAAACTCACTCATGAAAAACAATTGAGCTTATGTGTGGAAGTAATAGAGGAGGTGATATATATGCATAATTGTGTGCAATACATGAAGATAAGGCCCCTGGAGTGGATGGATATAACTCTTGCTTCTTCAAAAAAGCATGGTCACTGATCAAAAGTGATGTAGTGAGAGCAATTAAGGATTTCTTCACTACTGGTAAGCTATATAAAGCCATAAATTGCACTGCTTTCACACTGATACCTAACTTAAGCAATCCTACAACAACAAGAAATTTCAGACCTATTGCCTGCTGCTCAGTCCTATATAAGATCATCTCAAAGGTGCTGGCAAATAGATTAGAGAGTTATAGCAAACATCATTAGTGAAGCACAAGCTAGATTCATTCCTGGGAGGAAAATTGTAGACAACATCATCTTGGCTCATGAGCTTGTCAAAGCTTACACAAGGAACAATACCTCTCCTAGATGCATGATCAAAATTGACCTGACCAAGGCCTATGATTCTGTGGAGTGGACCTTTATGGAGAACGTCATGGTCGAGCTAGGATTACCTAGAAGATTTCAAGACCGGGTTCTAACCTGTGTTAAGACTGTGAGCTACTCAATAGTGGTGAATGCAGAGCCTTCAGTTCCTTTCCCATCAGCTAAAGGACTGAGACAAGGTGATCCCATTTCGCCTTTTCTATTTGTAATTGTAATGGAGTACTTGAGTAGAAGCCTTAAATGATTACAAAAGGAGGAGGAGTATAAATCGGCTTTAGCATCTACCGGTAATGTGTGGAAGTCTTTTTGTACCTCCAATACATCTTGCATGCATATAGTTACCTTATCTCTTCACTTGCTGCTTTCTTTGCTGCTTTCAGGGTATTTGGAAATAAATTTAAAAGTTACAAAAGTCATATATTTTGATCTTATTTTCCCTCTTCACTAGGTTATAGGGCAAGATCCTAGATGTTCAAAGCTAGGTATTACACATCTCAATTTTGCCGATGATTTGCTCTAATTTGCAATAGGTGATATACCTTCTGTTGCTCAGCTTCAACAATGCCTTAACCAATTTTATAGAGCCTCAGGACTACAAGCTAATCAGATTAAGAGTTTTATCTACTATGGAGGTGTTACACAAGCAGTGAAAGATGAGATGCATCAAAGATTTGGTTACTCTAGAGGTGAACTCCCAGTAAAATACTTATGAGTGTCTTTATCAACTAAGAAGATGTCCTTAGCTTAATGGAAACCTGTGATAGAGAAAATGGTAGCTAGAATCTCCTCCTGGACAAACAAAAAACTATCTTATACAGGAAGGATTCAACTAGTACAATCAGTTTTGTTGGTATACAAGCTTATTGGTCACAGTTGTTCCTAATCCCAAGCAAAGTTCTCAAAATAATAGAGGCTTACTGTAGGAGTTATGTATGGCCTGGTTCTAATGTTATCACAAGAAGATCACTTGTGGCTTGGGAGAAAATGTGTACACCTAAGAGTGCAGGGGGTCTAAACCTCACCAACCTTAAACTTTGGAATAAGGCTGCTGCTGCTAAAAATCACTGGGATCTTGCACATAAGGTGGACAAGCTGTGGGTTAGGTTGATCCATTCCTATTATATAAAAAGTTAACAGCTAGATGACATGCCAATTCTTTAACAAGCTTCTTGGCTGGTCAGAAAGTTGATTGAAGCAAGGGATATAGTGGACCTAAGTCAGACAATGGCTCAAGAAAAATGCAGCATGATCAGACAACTCTACTATCAGATGTTGGGGCTAAGTTTATTATGTAGATGTACCTTCAGAACAAACTACTTATAAGTGATAGACTTGTGCAATGGGTATGCCCGTGAACACAATATGTGTCATGTGTCAATTGCATAATGAGAGCATAAACCATCTCTTTGTGGAATGTGTCTTTGCTCAAAAGATATAGAACAAGGTCCTAATGTGGCTTCAGATGCAACCACATGGACTGAAGTCATGCAGCCAGCATTGGAGATGGGCAATGTAGAATGCTAAAGGAATGTCTCAAGCAGCGGCCGCTTTCAGGATGATATATGCTTAGATAATCCACATGATGTGGTGTGAAAGAAACAACCGAGTATTTGAGAAGGCCAACAAAGATGTAGAAGAAATAGCAAGAACTATAGCTTACATATGTAATGTCAAAGCTAATGCTGAAACTAGGAGGCTACTGAAGCAGTTAAAATTTTAAATAGTTGTTGGTGTTAGTTGACTTAATAGTTAGATGGTGAGGTGAGAGGTTTAACTGGATGTACAGGGAGAGATAGTTACTGTATAGAGATATCTGACTGAGTTTCAAGTCGGGTGTGATTTTGTGATGACTCACTCGGTGATTAAATAAAATTCCTTAATTACCAAAAAAAGAAAAGAAATATCACTACCAAAAATGATGCACGTGAATGCAATTTAAATACACTATAGCCCCTTTTCTCCATAACAACAAAACAAGAAAGGCGCGAAAACAAACCAGAAAACCCCAAACAGAATTCTCGGATTATCGGAATCCGGTGCTCCGCCGACATCTCTTAGCTCCTTCATTACCTTATTTACATCTGCAAACAAGGACATAAGTATATGAATTTGACAAAGGTATGTGCTTTTTTACCCTTCAAGTCAAATCTTGTTCAAAAACCCACCTCAAAAACAACCATAAACCTCTCAATGTTGGAGGATCTTCTGCTAAAATGCCAAAGTACCAAGCATTTTGGGCAAATTCTTTCACAGATGATCTCCACTGGGCTCATAAAAGATACATATGCTGCAAGCAGGATTCTCAAATTTTCTACTGACTCCCTTTTCATTCACGTTAATTACTCTCATAAAATCTTTGATTACATCGAAAATCCAAATGGGTTTATTTGTAATACCATGATGAGAGCTTATTTACAGCAAAACCAGCCTCAAAATACTATCCTATTGTATAAATCAATGTTGAAGAATAATGTATGTATAGATAATTATACGTTTCCGCTTCTGGTTCAAGCTAGCACAGCTAGATTGTCGGAAGTAGAGGGAAAAGAGTTTCATAACCATGTTATTAAAACAGGTTTCACATCGGATGTTTATGTTAAGAACACTTTGATTAACATGTATGCTGTTCGTGAAAACATGGTTGATGCAAGAAAGCTGTTTGATGAAAGTCCTGTGCTGGACTCGGTTTCTTGGAATTCGATACTGGCAGGTTATGTGCAGGTTGGAAATGTTGAAGAGGCAAAAGTAATTTTTGATAAGATGCCTATGAAGAATGTTATTGCATCCAATTCTATGATTGTACTCTTGGGTAGATCTGGTAGGATGACCGAGGCTTGTCAATTATTGGATGAAATGAAGGAAAAAGATGTGGTTTCTTGGACTGCTTTGATTTCTTGTTATGAGCAACATGGGATGTACAAACAAGCTTTGGATATATTTATGCAAATGTGTGCTAATGGCACTTCCATAGATGAGGTTGTTGTGATAAGTGTGCTATCTGCGTGTGCACACTTGTTGGTTGTTCAGACAGGAGAATCAGTACATGGATTGGTTATCAGAGTTGGTTTTGAATCTTATGTCAACCTTCGAAATGCTTTAATTCATATGTATTCCACTTGTGGAGATGTAACGGCTGCACAAAGATTGTTTGATACGAGTAGTCATTTGGACCAAATATCTTGGAACTCAATGATCTCTGGCTACTTGAAATGTGGCTCTCTGGAGAAGGCTAGAGAATTATTCGATTGCATGCCTGAGAAGGATGTTGTGACATGGACTACAATGATATCTGGTTATGCGCAACATGATCATTTCTGGGAAACTCTAGCACTGTTTCAGGAGATGCTGCATGAGGACAATAAGCCTGACGAAACTACTTTGGTTAGTGTTCTTTCGGCTTGCACCCACTTGTCTGCCCTTGATCAAGGAAAATGGATCCATGCTTACATAAGAAAGAATGGGCTCAAAGTGAATATAATTCTCGGTACAACTCTTGTTGACATGTACTTGAAATGTGGTTGTGTGGAGAATGCATTGGAAGTCTTCAATGGAATGGAAGAAAAAGGGGTTTCTTCTTGGAATGCTTTAATTCTTGGGTTGGCCATGAATGGGCAGGTGGAGAAGTCACTAGCAATGTTTCAGGAAATGAAGGAATGTGGTGTAACCCCTAATGAGGTTACCTTTGTGGCAGTTCTTGGTGCCTGTCGACATATGGGTCTGGTAGATGAGGGCCGTTCCTACTTTGATAGTATGACCAAATATTACAATGTTGAACCTAACATCAAGCACTATGGATGTATGGTTGATCTACTTGGACGTGCAGGGTTGCTGAAAGAAGCTGAGACGCTTATTGACAGAATGCCTATGACTCCTGATGTTGCCACTTGGGGTGCTCTTCTTGGAGCTTGCAGAAAACACGGTAATAGTGAAATGGGGGAGAGGGTTGGAAGGAAGCTCATTGAAGTTCAGCCAGATCACGACGGATTTCATGTGTTATTGTCCAACATATTTGCCTCAACAGGTAATTGGGATAGTGTTCTGGATATTAGAGGAGCAATGACACGGCAGGGAGTCGTTAAAGTTCCCGGCTGCAGTATGATTGAAGCAAATGGCGCTGTTCATGAATTCTTGGCAGGGGACAAGTCTCATCCGCAGATAAATGAAATCGAAACAATGTTGGCTAAAATGGAAAAGCGGTTGAAAATAATGGGCTATGCTCCAGGCACAGATGAGGTTTTACTTGATATTGATGAGGAAGAAAAAGAAAGTACCCTGTTTAGACATAGTGAAAAGCTTGCAATTGCATATGGGCTCATTTCTGTTGCTCCTCCAACTCCTATAAGAATAATAAAGAACTTACGAATATGTAGCGATTGTCATGCAGCAGCAAAACTAATATCAAGAGCTTTTAATCGGGAAATTGTGGTTAGGGATCGCCATCGGTTTCATCATTTTAAGGATGGCTCTTGTTCCTGTAAGGAATTTTGGTAACTAATACTCTGTTGTTGGGCCATAAAGAACAATTATGAAGTTGTTCTACTTGAATGCCTAAATCTTGATTGCAACATTAACTGGCTGCCGTTCATTTATGAACTGTGCGTAGGCTGATTAGGCCATCGTCTCCCAAATGGGAATACATGCATTGCATTTCAATCAACATTCTGGGCAAACTGACTTTTACCATGGATATGGACAGTAAGGTAAGAGCCCTGATGCTACTTTTGGATTTAAGGCTTCTTAAGTTCACTCTGCTAGAGTTCACATCATCTCTTATCAACATCTCCTTCACATATTTCAGATTGTGCTCCTTGAACATCTTTGTTGACTGGATTTTGATCTGTAGCATAGAAGGAGCTCGTAGTCAAAATTGAAAATTTTGGTCACTCAATCTACCAGGTATTTGTACATTGTTGCTATGTTGTAGTCACAACTGCACCCTGATATAGTAACATTGCATTGCAGTAGTTGAATTCAAGTATCTAATTATGCACTCAAATTCAGATGTAGGTTCCAAAGGCTGCTCTAGAAGGAGCTTCTCTACTTATTTAATCAGCATCTACCTCATTCTTAAAGATCTATTGAAGCTGAACAGGTGAATAAGATTATGGATGCTACTGTTATATTGGTTTTAAACCTATACAACATTAATGTATAAATGTCTATATCAATTTGGATAATCAATGCTAGCTTAATTTACAAGCACTTCGTTCACAGAAGAAGATGGGGTGAGTAGTCTGTTTTATATCACAATGCGAGTTCTTTTTTGGTTACTCAAGTTCTTGAACCAGGAGTAGCTTTTCTGCGTTCTACTCATATAGTTCTTGCGGTGCAACTAACAATTTAAGGTTGTCAGTAACAGAAAAAAGAATTGATCCTCTTTGTTTTCCTGGTATCTTTACCTATGTTTGCTCGGACTCTCCGAAAATGTGGCCGGATACGTGTCGGATCCTCCAAAAGTAGTGCATTTTTGAAGGATCCGACACGGATGCGGCTATATTTTGAAGAGTCCGTGCAACATAGATCTTTACAGTTGATTGACAAAAGGAATATATCCTCACAATGGGAGAGAGAACCAGAGGCACTTCATTTATTCAGCATATTGAACTAGGGTGACATCTATGTGCAATTTTTGCAGTACGTTGAAGAATGTTTGTAGAGGTTGATGAATAAGCGAAGAAATTTATGCTGTATGAGGGAAGCAAATAGGTTGGGGCTCTTGGTGGAGAAACATGGACCCAATGTACCAGCAATCTTGTAAAACTGCCATGTACCATGTTATTCTCAAACTCAGAACCACAACTTGCGCTCTGATAAAGTAGCATCTCATCTGCAAAGCAACACGGAGGTTTCCATGACCGTAAGCTTGTAATTTTTGATATTTTTGTAGTGGTATGATGTATTCTATCAATTTGGAGAATGTTGCTCAAATTGTACGTATCTGCCTGCTTAATCAACCAAATCTCTGTTAACTCCGCTTGAGCACTAGCTATCTTGCACAGAATCATATGTTCTGCATTTGTTGTTTCAGCCACGCCTCTGATTTCACAGTGACTGTCACTAGTGGTCACCAATCTGGGATCAGCACATTTCATTACTACGTTCACTGGTGCTTGAAATTATGTTGTGAATGACCTTACATTTTTCCCAAGGTCAATGAGCTATTGCAACTGACTTGCTCAGAAACAGTAGCAATTTGACAATACCCTCCAGACGAATGTTTAACCGATCTTAACCAGTTTGACATGCAAGTTGAATGTGTTTCACCTCCTAAAGAATGGTCATTTCAGTAAATGGGTTTGAGACTTAGCAATCACTTGAGCCATTTTTCCTTCTAGAAATAGCCAAGAGCGCGGACGCAAGTCTCTAGTGGATCATATTGTTCTTCCCATAATAAAATGTACTCATTACTGGATCTTCCAAGAACATTTTATAAGTCAGAAGGTCTACTGGATTTACTTGTGCAATCGAGCTTACTATCCCACGGAAATGTCTTGTATCATATCCACTCGAGTCCATGCTTGGTACTGAGCTATTTTTCCTTCCAGGCAAAGGTAAAGGGCACATAAATGAATTTCAAGAAGATCATAGGGTTTTTCCCATGATAACAATGTCCCCTCGCTGGTTCCAAGAGCATTTTAGAAGACTGAAAATCTACTAGACTCCAAGTTGGGCGTGCTTTTTCTAAACTTCCAATATATTGCATCAGGCCAATGCATTCGACTCAAAAGTCAGTTCATTATCTTGAAAATACAGAAGGGGCGATATTTTATGCAATATACAATCGTTTGCTAGTTCCTTCTTTCAGAGTATCAACTATTGAACAAAGGGGATTGGTTATCCCCCCTCCCTCAACTTTCTTAATAAATTCTCTTCTCGCATAGAATCTGATGTGCCTTCCCGGAAAAACGAATCTATCTTACTTTGCATCTAACTGAATTTCACTGCCCCCAAAGAATAAATACATTAACAAATACAACAACGAAGTCCGGTTGAACCTCAGTGCTGTTACTTTTCAAGTTCCATCTTCAAAATCATGTATAAAGAAGTCAAAATCAGGAATATATCGTACGTCGCTCATGTGTTCGACCAAGATATTTACAACTTCATAAACGCAATCCATATGTGAACCCATCTTATCTCCAGCAACAAAACTATAGTTCTGGTTCTTTATCTCTATTGAACTTCTCCCAGCCTCTTTCTTAGTAGCCACCCTTCTCATCAACTTCCTCATTTTCGCAGAGTCACCCCACTTACCGTCAGCTGCATAGATATTTGACAAAATCACATAGGTTCCTGCAATTTTCGGCTTCAAAGCCAACACCTTTCTCATGGCCAGTTTGCCCAAATCTGGAAGATTGTGTGCTTTACATGCTCCTAGGAATGCTCCCCAAACAGATTCATCAGGATCAAATGGCATACTCTCTATCAACTTAAAAGCCTCCTCAACTCTTCCAGCACGTCCTAGCAAATCTACTAAACACCCAAAAATCTCCTGATCTGGAGCTATGTTGTAATCACCAACCATTGAGATAAAATACCTTAAACCTTTATCTACAAGCCCAGCATGGCTACATGCATTTAGAACTGCCACAAACGCTATCCTATCTGGCCTGACTCTAAATTTAACCATCTCCTCAAAAAAGTCAACAGCTTCATTTCCATAACCATGGCTTCCATAACCAATCATCATTGAGGTCCACGAAACCAGATTTTTCTTGGTCATTTCATCAAAAATTCTACGTGCACTTGCAATATTTCCAGACTTTGCATACATATCTATTAAGGCATTGTCCAACTCCAAGTTCCCACCAAGGCCTCTCTTTATGATTCTTCCATGAATCTGCTCTCCACAACTCAAAACTGCCAAATTGGCCACAGCTGCTACAATGCTGGAAAATGTGAAGCAGTTGGGGTTAAGACCTTCAGACTCCATACTCAAGTATATGCTGATAGACTCGTATGGATCAGACTTCTCGTACCCAGCAATCAAAGTGTTCCACGTGATTGAATCCTTTTGAGTCATTTCACGGAAGCATTGCTTTGCATCATTTAAGCTGCTACACCTACAATACATATCTAAAATAGAATTCATTACGGGTAGATTAAAGTCCAAGCCATGCTTGATGATTGCAGCATGAAGTTGCTTCCCGTATATACATGAATGGACCGAGGCACAAGCTCTAACTGCAATTGAAAAGCTAAATGGGTTTGATTCACCCTCTTCCTGTCCATCCAAACACACAAAAAAAAGCATGAAACGTTAGAATCAAATTTCCATTAGTATTATGTTAGCAACTTATTTTTATTGAAGCAACTAGGTAAGGCTTTCACTGATCATGCAACACAACCTACATACGGTCCAAGCAATGATTTACATGTTTTTGAGTATCACTTTTCAAACTTTATGAAGTAGCTTTCAAGTTAAACTACATGCAGTACTAGATCCACCACATTTTCGTGTCACAAAGGACTTGCTGCAAGTAACACTTCACTGAATATGATACAGTCTAGCGTTTTTCTATAACAGGTGAATTCAAGGGATAACAAAAAAAAACCATTTCATATGCGCATTAACTGGCCTTTTACAAGAAAATATCTAAATACGTACCAGTAACATTCTTCTAAAAACTTTAAGCCCCATATAGCCGTCACCACGATGAGTATATCCCGCGATTAAGGTAGTCCAAGACACATCATTTTTCACTCTAATTTCATGAAAAACCGCAGATGCTTCATCCATATTAACACAACACGTAGCATAGACATCCAAGAGGGCATTCGCAACATAAATACTTACACTCATGCCTTGCTTAAGAGCCAAACCATGAATCAAAGCTCCACGAGAGGACGAATTGATCCCTTTACAAGCCTTCAACGTGCTAGAAAAGGTGAACTCATTGGGGCGCACATCCGTATACCTCATCATCTCACAGAAAACCACCCAAGCACGTGCATGGTGATTACATGAAGTGTACCCAGAAATCATGGTCGTCCAAGCAACAACGTCTCTTTCAGGCATTTCATCGAACAATGTACGTGCTTCTCGAATTAAACCCCTTTCAAAATACGACTTGAGAAGGCCAGTGGCCAAGATAGAAGGAGGCTTTGGTAGAAATGGAGGGTTTGAAGAGGGTGGATTTGTTCCAGCACAAAGAAGAGAGTTTCGGATAGCTTGAGGAATTTGAGCACAATGAGTTTGGGACACTAGTTTTCTTGCATTCATTGCTTAAACATAGCATCTGAAACATACACTCAAAACTAAACAAATCGGTTTAATGAATGTGCCTAAGATCACAGAAGGTAGGAATCTTTGATTCATTATGCATAAATGTCTAAAGATTTGTTTTGAAGATTCATTTGTCTGGTATTCTCTCCTTCTTCGGCTCCCAAGAACTATTTCTTTTCCCCTTCTTTGTTTTGATTATTTATTCAAATTAGAGAGCAGCGGAGTTAATATTTCAAATGGTAATGAACTTATGCCTAGTTACTAAGAAAATAAATTTGACAGATAAGTTAAAATAAGAGTTAATTTAGTGAGTTTTGTCGAAAGATAGCGAGGTGAATGCTCATTTGAAAATTAATATTAATTAGCAAGCTACTTGTTTAACAGTTGACCTCTTCTTTATTTGCATCACATCTTTTTATTTCTTCATATTTTCTTGTTTTACCTTAATGGATTATTTGAGATAAAGAGTGATTTTATAGTTTGCAAGGAAATAAAGAGATTAGAGTGCAAATTATTAAAAATATTAAGATATGATTCAAATCACAAAAATACATCAGGGCTAATATTTAAGACAAATAATAAGCTAATATTAAGACCAAAGGACCCCTCATATATAGCAAAGGAAAAGTGACCAAAAATCTAAATATTCACTCCAAATACAAACATGCCAATCATCGTTGTATTATATAGTATATACACAGATTAATTCCTGTAGATGCCTGCTATGCTAAGGCCTTAAAGGAAATTTGGTTTCATTTCCGAAGTTGATGAACTATTACAATTAACTGGCTTACAAATCAATGGTAATTCCATAATGCTGTGTGAAAAATAAAAAATTATGCTGTTACGTCTAGAGGTTGAAAAACCCTCTAGACATACCCTTAAAAAGGGCAGCCCGGTGCATGAAGCATCCCCCGCATTCATGCAGGGTCCGGGAAGGGCCACACCCCAAGGGATGTGATACCCCAATCCTAACTATTTCCTGTACAGGTAGAATGTGTTAACCTCTGAAAGAATGATGGTTAACTCATACAAGGATCTGAGACTTGGCAGCACCGCGTGAGCACTTTTTCCTTCCAGACTTCTTAAGAGCACAGACACAAATCTCAAGAAGATCATAGTCTTCTTCCCAGAATAGCAATGAAGCCATCTCTGGGTTTTCCAATAGCATTTTAGATGTCAGAAAACCAGCTATAGTCCATGTTTGGTACAGCCGGGCTTGTTTTCCCGTAAACTTGCCGTACCTTGTATCGTAATATTCAGGCCACTGATCCACCCGAAGCCTTTTCTCAGCTAAATCAACTGCCTTCTTAGCCAGGTCAGTCCTATTCATCTTGATGCATGCCAGCGTGAACTGAAAGAATAGAAAGAGCAATATCACAAAACAGCAAAGCCGAGAGCAAGTAGCCATGTTTATAAGAATAGCTTTTGCTTATGCCCCTGAAAATCACTGTGTTACTTACCAATTTATACAGGACACTACAATTCTAACTAAAAGATAAAAAAAGAACATGTATAACGGTCATTGAAATATTGCTCAGCCTCCTAGCACCCCAAAGACAAAATAAATACATGCAGAAAGAGAGAAACTAATGCATTATAGTCACAGTTTCTTCTTCTTTGTTTTTTTTTTTTTTTTTTTTTTTTTTTTTTTTTTTTGTGGGGGGGGGAGGAATTACAATCACAGTATTTCAGGGAAAGCAGCCAAGTGACTTCAAGTGGAACTTGTATCCAAAGAAACTTGTCAAATTGATTGAATATAATACATAAAATCATTTCAAATTCTGATGTCGGGAAGAAAGAAGAATCATTAAGGAAGAGAAAACCATCAATCGACCAAAAGTACAGAATGTGGCCTTACCTGCCAGAGAAGAGTTGGCCAAGAACCCCCATTATGATATGACCAAGGTCTGCAACAGTTAAACTGGACAACTTAGTAACCCGTAGATAACACACACACACACATATATAGAGAGAGATTTATGGAAAACTCACGTGTTCTTAGGGTCACTACCAGTGATTATACGCCACTCTTCATTCTCCAGAGCAGGGTAACATATTTTAAGGGGCATAAGACCCACAATATCGTCCCATTTTGCTTCAATCAGATTCAGGATCGCCTCATTCTGTTTCGGGGTACCCAAAGATGACACAATGGACCACAGATTTCCAAGTGTGAAGAATCGAAAGTCCATGTGGGCAGGCTGTAAATTGCCAATAAGATAACCGCCTTCCTCAGGGATCCAGTCCATCAACCAATGAGGGATTTGTTCAGGGTAGATGTTAAATTTGTTAGTGGCGTCAGTGGAATACTCCTCTGTCTTATATCGGTATATTTCATTGATCTTCCTCATATCAACCCAATAATATTCTCTAATGTGAAATGACAATGCACTAAGTCTGTTGTTTATGGCATTCACCAAATTCTTGGATCCTTCATCCAGAGAAAGCATCTCGCGGGAACACCTAAGTGCTGAGTAAAATAAAGCCTGCAACATCAAACATATCAAGCCCAGAAAAGATCAAAGAGAGAATCACAGAAGGAAAACAAATATAGCATCTCAGATCACTTTCTTGACACGTGCAACACAGATATTAAGAATAAATTATTATCCTTATTATTTGTGATTTGCTAAAGCCACTCCCCTAAACCTCTAACCTCGTTGCTGCAGGTGGAGGGTCCTTTGCATAGTAATCCTACACTTCACTGGTCAAATATAGAGTAAAAATATTAAGCTTATGCCATCCTCTCTACAATGTAAATTAAGGACAGATCAAGTTCCAAGTATCCCTCCAAAAGTTCATAGACCTCGTCTATAACCAATCAAATTCACTGTAAGATCCTATCGTAAGCGGCTTCTATCATAAAAGTATTCACCGATGTCAGCATACCAGGTTAAGGAAAGACTCACTAATCCAATTGAAATGTATATTAAACTAAAAAGAGGAACTGACTGCCACTTGTAACATTCGAAGAAGAATTTCAAAGAAAAATTTGGCAAATTCAACTTACTTGAATCTCAAGCGGATGTCCATGAATACCCATACGCCTATCTATCATGCAGGAACCATCAGTGACTAGCAAAGAAGGAAACATATCAAACCCATCAGATAGACAAAGGTTCAGTATCAGCTTTATGCCTGTCTGTACATCCACTCTTTCTTGTAATCCATAGTCACCGGTGATCTTCCCATAAGCTCTCAACAAGATAATCCACCACAAGCCTGAAAAAGTCACAATTTTAGCTCTTTCAACATCAATTTAACGGATGGAACTAAAGTGACAAATTTCTGAGCTGGTTCCTTTCTTGATGCATTTCTTCCCTTACCCTCTTCTCCTGATATTATTTGAGCATTTAGTTTTTCTAGAGGATGCCTAAAAGGAAATAAAACAATATACTATAACCGTGAAATACCTCGGGGTAGGTTTTTCTACAGCATTTAGTTTTTCGGGTTTTGGTTGTCACAGATCTATTGTCTCTAAGCCGAGGGTCTCCTTGAAACAGCCTCTCTACCCCTCCGGGGTAGAGGTAAGGTCTGCGTACACTCTACCCTCCCCAGACCCCACTGGTGGGATTTTACTAGGTTATTGTTGTTGTTGTCGTGAAATACTTCCTCTTCACTAGTGATAAACACCTATGGTGAATAGAATCATTTAACCTAGATACTCTCTTCTTACATTTTCTTTTAAGAGAGGTAAGAATTAATACTCTCTTCTTACATTTTCTTTTAAGAGAGGTAAGAATTAATACTCTCTTCTTACATTCAACGACCAATTTACTGTTTTGGTCCAGTCCATATTGGCATCCACTGTCCATTTTTGTATATGTGTACAGTACAAACATAACAGTATATTGGTCTAATTGGAAAAGTTGTAAGTATTTTCTATGGTAAGTGAAAATGTGAGAAAAGTTTTCCCTCTTGTTAAGGCTACTTTTTCTTCAACTGATCAAAAAGTAAATAAAAGTTCCCAAACGTTAGATCACTGGTTAATAAACAATAAGTTTGAATTCTACCCTGACTAACGGTCATTAAGGGACTTAGTAATAAACAAAAATAAACACTTACCTGAATCAACAGGTGCTACGCGGCCAATAGCTGACTCCCCGAAATCTGGGTCTAGAACTTCTTCATGTTTGTTATCATCAAGGGGCACTGTTCTAACTTTAAAACTTGCAGGCATCAACCCTTGCCCTGGACTGTAACAGTCCACAGTTTTCTCCCAACTCTAGAATACAGAAACCAACAGCAGTCAATTGTTTTATGGTAAATCAATAACCTAGACCAAGATCTATTAATACAAACAGAAAGTAAGAAGGAAAAACATGAATGCAACCAAACAAAGTTTCTTCAATGATTTGTTTTTGACTAAATCTAAAGATGAATGCATCAACAAAAGATCTCACTATGAAAGTATGTAGTTAATCATGCGATGAATAACAACAATCTAAGAAATTAATTTCTTTGGAGGCTTAAAAAGGACATGTCTCTAAGAAGTCAAGAAAAAGGTCACCATCTCATGCTGACGCTACCAGATGAAGAACATACAGTCAGATATACAAAATAATCACGAGGCTCCTTACTAAAAGATCAATTCTCCACCAAATAAGGAGTCAAAGAAAAAACATTATCATTTCTAAGTACTAATTAAATTCCACTGGTGCAGGTGATACTTTCTTGTGTTTTATTCTTCGAAGTGGCAAATGCGTTATAAGCAATCATAATTATCTGAATTATAGGAATTCTATTTTTCAAAATGAAGCCATTTGCAAAATGTTTCCATCATTAATAACTTAAACATTCAAATTGGACAGACAAAAGGCAATCATAAGACCACAAGCAATAAATTTGCAAAGCAAATGATATCGCGAAATAACTTTAAAAGCGAAAGATTACCTGCAGTTGCAGGGTGTGAAGTAGGAAATTTTTAACAATGTCTTTATCACCCTTGAGCAAAAAAGCAAGGGCAGATGGAATGAAGTCCCTAATAAAGACTTGATCATAATTCAATGGCAACTTATCATTAGGATCATTAGCAGCAAGAGTCCCTATAGGGCTCCCACAATATGTAACCACAGCATTCTCCAACAACTTCCATGCCTCCTTCACTGCCTCTGACTCCTGCCCGCCCCGAACCTCCACTTGCCCCTTACCCTCTTCTTTCAAGCTCTCATCATTATTCACACGTTCACCACCAACTCCAGCAGCATGTTCATCTAAATCAATCTTTTCGACTACCAATGGCTTCACATTCAAACCTCCTTGCACATAAATCCTCTCAAAGTTCTTGTCATTAACACGAGTTTCAACAGAAGTTGAATAATTCCTAAAGTCAGATGCAACACTAGCAATAACATGGAAACCTCTACCTATAGGCCTTGAGAAAACCCTAGATTGACCCCAACTTAAATTTGGGACACAAAATAGCTTCTGGGTCCGACTGATAATTCGACGTGGGTAGCTGTCAAAATCAGATTTTTGCCTCAAATTCAAACGAAAATTCGACAAATTAGTGCTGGCCTTCTTGAATGGAAGACCCAGAAAGGAATTGCTCTTACTTGCGATTAGAATTCGACAACAAGGCTTCATGGTTATCAAATTGATTGATTTCATAGCAAAATTACCCAAATTTTGGTGAATAAAAAGTAGGTAAAAAGTTTGTTGAGGATGTAATGGAATGTGGAATGAATAGATTCTTGAATTGAATGGTAATATTTGGATCTGCACACATATAGGGAAATGAGAAGATTTTGGGATAAGAAAAAATAGGGAAATGCAATAATTAGTCTGTGTAGTTTGAAGATCTATGGAAAGTGGGAATGGCTATTTCTGATTCTGATGCACAGCCTTATTTATAGACAGAAGAAGACGCCTGCCTTGTGATGAAAGAAATTCTATTTTCTATTTATCTTTTTCGTCCACTAGAAAAACGGTTTTAAAAAGCAACATATAGAACAAAAGAAAAAATATACTATTTCGAAAAAGAGTCATTCTTTATGAAATGCAATAAATAATACTATAGTTGACTTTTCAAGTAGAATTTTTGTTTCATTTTTGGGTGCATATTGTACAAATAATAGCAATAATAAGGTGAAGATATTCAATTTCTTTCCTATCAATTCTTGCTAGTTTTGGAGAAGAAAGGCCAAAAGATCATCCCTAAGATTAATAAAAACATATTTTTTTATTGGTAGAAAAGAAAGAAAGAAAGACAAAAAGGCATGTTAGATCTACTCCTTCCTAAATTTATATTTGTAGAGCTAGCAAGAACCTATATTACTTCATTAATTTCTCAGAAATAGTTGTATATAAATATGGAAAATTTAAACCTTGCAGCTAACAAACTACTACCAACTTCCACTTTTTTGCTACTAAAGCATTAATTCATGTTTCAAAATGAAAGCTGTGATTTCAAACGATAAAATTTGTTTTCTTGCTTTATATCAATTTTTCTTTTTCAAATTGTTTTGTACTCTCTCCGTCTCATATTAATAGTCATGGTTACTAAAAATAGTTATCTTAAATTATTTATTATTTTAGAAGTTCAAAACAAAATTGATTGTCTGTTCCTTTTTTTACCCTTAGTAATAATTGTTCTTGAAGATAGAGACAACACATAAATAGAATAAATATCCAATGAAAAGAAAATATATATTAAGATATAAATAATGATAGCCTAATCCCTTTCCTAATTAATATTTTTTAAGGTGTGGAGAGAGTATCAATTTAGTGGAGTTAATTCGTCTCTCTTTAATGAAATAACGCAAATGAAATCCTCATATTATTTATTAGAAAGAAAAAGAAAAAGTGAACAGCATATACTTTTTCTCTATTCTCAATTTAGTGGTATGACTTTAAAAAACAAACGGTCAAATTTAAGGAAGGAAAAAGGTAAGGATTTAACTTTAGATTTTTCCACGTCGCAACAAACAGTCAAATTTAAAAGCAAGTTGCAAATTTGTACACTTTTTCCACAATTTGCACGAGTATACTTGGAGATTTGAGATAAGAATTGGTGACCTGTAAATAAGTAAATTTCGATCAAAAATGGGAAAATAAATTTTCCAACCAAATACAGTGTCACCACGTGTGCAAGAAACGTTGCATCAAAATTACAATGAGGACAAAATGTGTGGAAAATATGGCCCCTATAAGACATGACATGTACAACAAAAGCAATGTAGGGAAGAATGAACTTCAACAAAAATAGACTAGTGCCGACCATTAGCGTTGTTATCCACAAAGGCAATACAATGGTCCAGAGAGGAATCCAATTCATGTCCTCTCATAAGTGAGAAAAATGGGTAAAATTGTTTGTTAAATCGTGCATACCACTTTTTGAAGTTAATCCATTTGTATTGGCAAATATCTTTCTAGCTTTCATTTTCCAACCATGAGTAATGAGTTGGTTCTTTTTTGTTCTCGTTTTGCACTTTTTCTTTCCTCGTGTCACAGTATAGTAAAATGACAAAGTGGTCAAGGAGAAAGCGCGTTTGGAGTAAATCCATTTGTGAGGCAACTTGAACTTTTTCACAAAAGTGTTCTTTTATCTTTACTTCGATCTTCCTCTTTTACTTTCTTTTAATATATAATCTAATTGTATAACTACATGTTAAAGGTTTGATAGCACCTTGCTTTGTACTACCGAAAACAGGAGAGAGAGCTGTCCCTTTAAAGGAGTTTCCACAAACAATATATATCTCTCAATTGGACATAACATTTATTAAAGTGATGGATATTTCCACATAAAATCATAAAGAATTGCTCCACGAATTGAAATAGAGTTTTGCCGCAGCTAGTAAAGTTAATGACATGTCACTAGGAGGTCACAGGTTTAATCCGTGAAAACACCCTCTTGCAAAAATGCTAGGTAAAATTGCGTATAATATGCACTCTTATGATCCGGCTCTTCCCCGATCTCCGCACATAGTAAAAATTTAGTGCACCGGGCTGCTTATTTTCTCCTTTTAATTGCTCCACAAATTATCCCACTGAAGACATTTGATAAAATTAGAACGATACAAAGAAGATACATATGGTCCCTCCATAATCTACGTGTAATGAGATTTAGATATAGAACTACAGCTAAAGCTTTCAAATTCTAAAGAACTGATGTTAACTTTGAGACACGTGTCCCTAACAATTCCTGCGTGCTCGCACATTCATCAGCCCCTTTTAATCAGTAATCACATTACAAAGTTGGGAAATCGTCCCCCCCTCTGAAGAATTATGTGATGCTTGATTGGCAACAAAAGAAAAAAGAGGAGACGGCAAGGGAAATCCAAATGATTCCAAGTTCACTTTTCTCCAAGTACAAATTATGGCCTAATATAAGGGGGATATTCAATATAAGCAGACAAAAAATCCAAGTGGTAGAAACTAGTTTACAAAAAGCTTATGCATTGATGATCAACCTCAGCCACTATCAAAGCATGTTTCAGTTAAGGAATGGCAGGATAATTTACAGATAAATCTCTTTCTGAAATAGCAAGATACTTTTTCCAGATTGGATGAAAAAAATCATGTAAGAGAAATTCTAATACTGGTATCCATAATACAAAAAGAACTGTTCAACACTCACGCAGCACCAGAAATCTGAATTTCATATTCAACAAACTGTAACAATTATGACCTGACTTCATATACCCCAGCCCTGGTTAGAGCTCGAAAACCTTTATAAGGTCGTGTAGGTAGATTCTTGAAATCAAGTTTCTCTATTTTCAAACCTGAGAGCGCAACACCCATAATTTTGAATCCCACAAGAAATGTAGGGAATACATGAAGCCGCTCTAGACCGGTTTCCAACACTAACGTTCCAGTCATTGAAGGAGTTTTGTCTTTCGGCATCCGGCCAATGGACCAAGTGCAGGTCTGCAATAAAGCAATGTGTCACGATCCAACTAGACAAGACAGACTAGATCCTACCACATAATACAAAAAGGGAGTCGGACTGAAAAAAGAACGAAAAAAAAAAAGAAAAAAACGAGGTTTGGCATCTGTTAACAAGTGTTTTGTCATTTTACAGTACAGTTGGAATTGAATAGGGCAGAAAATATCTTTACTCAGTTATTCTTAATCAACTGCAGGTAATATATTACAATTTATACTTCCATTAAGAAAAGGCACCAAGAATAAGCCAACTCTGAGAATGAGATGAAGTACCAAATACCTTATTGGAAAGGATGTTTACTGTTCCATAATTTGATGTAAGGTCCGCAGATAAAACACGAGGGGGCAGTAGAAATTGCACGCTTATATCATCAATTGCCTTCCCAGGATCATTGCGTATCCCAACTAACAAGCTAATACGACATGTCCCTGTGTCTGAAGTAATTTGTGGCTTTACATATATTGGGGTACTCTTCAACTTCTTTATTCTGCATTGGATATTTGAGAGGGGAAAAGAGAAGATTACAAGAGAAGGTAAAAACAGCAAACAAGTGAATCTTTAAGAAAGAATTACAACAAAATACACATGACTTCACATCATAACAAAAAATAGCTCATGTTTTTAAGGTTTACCCATCCTAGCCTATATTGTACATATTTTGAAAGCACTAACTAATTCAAAATATGTGTTCTTACAACCATTGCTTCTAAAAGCTATGGAATTAAATTTGTGTTCTTACAACATTGCATTCGCTCTCTTCTTCTCACATCCTCGACATATGCTTCAAGGGGATATATATTTTTTGTTTCTCCTCTTGAGTCATCTGGTTGCAATGTAAGAAAATTGAAGAGTAGAAGTCCACCATTGAAGACCATTTAAAGTTTTGCTTTCGAAAATGATTTTTTTTTATTTTGTTAGTTTTTTGGATTGGGAATTGTTCCAATTGATTGAAAATATCAAAAAAAGTTCAAAATTTAAATTTGAAGGCGATTTGGAGTAGATTTGAGCAAGATTTGAATTAAATTTTAGAGAAGACGCAAGAAAGAAGATGAAGTCAGTTTTTTGTATAAGTATGTATAATCTTGTATAATAATGTATATGAGTGTATAAACAAAACTTATACATTATTATACACTTTTATACACATTTATACAAGCGTCTGTAGACGAACTTCTTCCACGATTTTCAGTTGCAATCTTGTTCAAAACCAGTCCATATCTCCAGGAAATGACTTCAAAAAATATACAACCTCCTTATACTATTTCTAACAAGTCTAAATAACACCCACTCCAAATTTCTCTCAAAATCAAAATCAGAGTTTAAACCCACATGTTTAAGCTTGTTAAAAATCTAATTTTCACCACCCAAATGGATTTTGTTTGTTGAACTAACATTTGAGTGACAATTACTTATTCGAATATTAACTTAAATGCTTGAGGAATCCTTTTTAAAATTAAATAGTAATTTTGAGAACCTATTGGAATTGGATGTTGAGTTCTAGCCTATTATTTTTGGGCTAGTTGATTGTAAATTAAAATATGGGCTATAAAATTGAAAAGCATGAATCCCAATTGTTCTAATTGAAATTTTCCCAATCTTTAATGCACTTTGCCTAAGGTAAATACAGCAAACAGGTGAATTTTCCTGTTTTTCATGTTTGTGCTATGCACCTCGTAGTTCACGATCTGCCCATAACCTCATCAAGGATGGACTAACAGCCACTGTTTATGGATACATCTTATGATAAATACTCCCTCTGTTGAAAAAAATATTAACCTAATATTATTTAGGGAGTCGAACAAGGTTTTCTGACCACGTTTTTTGCAAATACTTTTTAAATATTTTGAATTGTTAAACTATTGCGACTAATAGTATTTTTTATGTAGTTCCGAAATATGTAAATTTTATCTCCAATCACACAAAAAATTTAGTCAATTTGACCCTAGTACTCTGAAAAGGTTCATTCTTTTTTAAATGGAGGGAGTAGTGGTTGAAAAAGACAAGCTTTTCCTTCTGTATACGGAGTTCATTTATGAACATTTCAACTTTCATTAGGCATTTATTTACAGTTCAACTTTCATTATTTGGAGGGAGCTGCGGGGAGGGGTTTTGGAATATCCTGCCAAAGAAGGAGGGGGTTAATGTTATGGCTTTCAATATTAGAGGGAATAAAGAGTAGTAACTCTATATATGTGCAAGTACATACTCTAAATGTGAATAGAATATTAGAACATTCTTTAGATAAAGTCAAACTGTAAAATTTTACTCATGAATGAAGCCAATGTCGATTATTAACAACACAAACCTGTAGCTCATGAGCTTAAACTGTCCATCAGGAGGAACAAAGGACAGAATTTGGTTTGATTCCCACTGTCGCAGCCGAACACAAGGATGGAATCTCACATCATTCAAGATGGAAGGATTTGCAAAAGAAAGGGTAAGATCAGGAAGACCAGAAAGATGAGAATTCACTTGAACTTCGCCACAGATCTCACATTTCACCAGAATCCCATCTCTGAGATGCATAAAACAAATAGAATGAGAAGCCTTGAGTAATTGACTGCTCTTGTAAACCCCGGTTCAAGCATATAAAGCCAAATAAGCAAAAGATGCTGTAGACATCCAAGGGTCAACCCCCTTCAAACTTAGTGGCCAAAATATAGAAAAACAATCCATTATCCTACAGTAACATAATCATGAGTGAAGAAGGAAATGGAATCAATTTGTTGCGCACGAGAGGGAAAGGAAAGTGCCCGCAAGTTAAGCTTTTTGCAGTTTTTGTGCGTTTGATATGGAGGACAGTTTGTCAAGAAAAGAGTTAGAAACTTTCTCTCATGTCCTGCAAAATCAGAGGACATAAAAGAAAAAGAATTTCCTTTTCCTTTCAAAGAAACACACAAGCAAATAAATTCATTTACCTTTATTTTACTTCACTGCAGTCTTCTCAAGAAATACAATTTTAGTTTTAGCAACTTTCTCGACTTCCAGACGAAGTCTAAGAGTTCATATTTATGGTCTAGCAGATTGAAAGCTAAAACATTTGGTCATCAATACAGTAAAAGGAACACCATTTTATATACTTCGGCAAAGTTGCAAACACATGTGCACACACATACATATGTGTGTGGTTGTGTATGCTATAATGCACTTCAAATCTCAAGTAATGCTGCCAAATTCCCTTGAAGAGCCCTTTGTAGTGGTGCACAAAAGCATCCCTACTTGCTCAGGAATGCATATCTTTGTATGTTCCAAAAACAGATTTAACTCTAAAGTTCCTACTAGAGTTAACTCTAAAGTTTATAACAACAGTATAAACCATCAAATTGGCATTGGATGTTATACAAAAATTACCTAGTATATGGATATTACACAAACATTGTCAAGTCATCTTATTGGTCGGAACACCAAGCAGTCTAAACGCCCCCTTAGGCTATACGACCTCATATCAGGCTTGCCAAGACCCAAAGCCGGAAATTAATCGGCACCCTCATACTTAGACTTTGTTTATAACCTCAACTAGATAAATTTGAAACCTTAACCAATCATTTTGTTAACAGAAGTTAAAAGAATACATGATCAAGAAAATAACTATGTTAAACTATCTTAATTAATAAATAATCATAAGAATATCAACATGTCCAGACAACAAGGTATTTAGCTACTCATGCTAACAGAAGAATAACAACATGGCTCTGATACCATTACAAAGGATCGTAAGAGTAAATGAAGAACTCACTTGATTATTTTATTGAATCCATGGGCGGAAGCATTCAAGCATTACAAAGAGAAGTAAAGAGCAAGTAGAAAATGTTGTGTATCATACAATTTTTGCTGCCTTTCCTTCTAAAATATGAAGTCTTATATAGACTAGAAACGAATAAAGAGAAATTTACGTGCTTCTTTCTGATTGGCTCGTGATTTCTTTTGCTGCTGTCCACTGCTTTTTCTTTTGAAAGTAATGGCATCTTTTGTTTTTTATAAAGCTTTTGCTTTTGTCTAGTAATGGCATCTTTTGCTTTTGATAAAGCTTGTCGGCCATCTTCTTTTTGGAGAACACGCCAACCTTTGCTGGGTCCATTTGATTTTTAATCAAAAGAAATTCTGTCTCTTCTTTTTCTTTCTAGATAATTCCGACTCTTTGAGTCTCTATCTGAAAGACTAGTTATTCCGGATTTTAATATCCTCAACTAGGATTAATCATAAAAGGAATCCAGGCAAGACTGTACTAAAGCTTTGGGTTTTAGCATATCTCCATTGTCATCACTTTGTGATGATGCTTCATCAAATAATTTCATGATTTCTTCTTCATTAGGATCATAATCAATTTCTGATAAGGCCTTTTGTAACATTTTCTTTAAAGCATCCTTTTAGAAGTTGATTTCCTTGGTGATTTCTTTGACACAGCTTGAGAGTTTGAGGATTGATCTTTGGGTGCTGGTGACCATCCCTTGATCATGACTTCTTTGGATAAATATTTAATTCTGTCAATCTGCAATGACAAAAGTCCAACTGATAATATACGATATTCTTTTTTGAATAAAATATTTACACAATTTAATGTGTTCTGGTAAAGATGAGATATCAT
>ML439745.1:102478-132170 GCA_005239525.1 Nicotiana knightiana | reverse complement strand
TGTATATATTTCCTTACGTGAGTTTTATGTTATTTGGATCGGGTGGCACGCCACCACGGTGATATTATTTTGGATCGGATGGCACACCACCACGGGTATGTTATTTGGATCGGGTTGCACGTCGCAATAGTGTGATGATAAAAAGGGTTAATATGTATTTATTTTCTTGTGTTTTATTTACTATTTTTGGTAAGAATTCATATTAGTTGAGTGAGCTGAATAGTTTCGTCCTGAGTCGTTTCTATATATCATGTTCGAGTTATGGACTATTGGCGTGATGTGGTATCATGTGAGGCTATTAGCCATGTTTGGGGTGATTTACTGTCTGAGCAGTTCATACTGGGTGAGACGAGATTATCGGATCAGGGATCAGTACGATAAGGTTATGTGGAGTGTATATTAAAGAACAAATACCATCATCCAGGTTCATAAGGAAAGTGACGATTCTAGTCAAGATGAGGTATTCAAGGATTTGTTAACTCTACGGTTGAGTATGACTTTCTGCACATTTCCTCCGTTGTGGTGGTATAGTCAGCATTATAGCCGGATGTATGTATAGTTGTTATGAGGTGCATTGGGAGCATCAGATTCGTGGAATTTTGGCCATTTAGGTTCAGGGAGCGTCATTGCGGTCAGATGATGAGTTGTGCGGTGCATGGTGCCGATTCGGCTAGGGTATACAGTTATGATCGGGTATATCATGTGCTAGTTGATGCAGTGCTTATATATATTGAAACTAGGCCTGGCTAGAGAAATTTCAGGTGTTTGAATGAATTCTGAGCTTATTATATGAATAAAGAAGAAATCTCCAGATTGGATCAGGCTATTGTGCCCGACTGGGTTGTGGTAGCACGGGCAGGTGCTCGAGATGTTAAACAGCGATTTCAGGTAACTCCAGAGCAGTTCTTAGCACGTTCGAGGATGAACGTCGGTTTAAGTGAGGGAGAATGTAACGACCCGACCGATCGTTTTGAGCTCTAGCGCGCCGTTCAGCGGTTTGAGGCCATGAGTAGCTTCATTTCAGGTATTATGACCTGTGAGCATGGTCGGAATTGAATTCTAGGAAGTTTAGAATTTATTTGGAAAGGAAATTCTCATTTCAGAAGCCGTAAGTTGAAGAAATCGACCTAGATTGGAATTTTGAGTAAACGATCTCCGAATCAGGATTTGAAGGTTCCAGCAGGTTCGTATGATGTTCGGACTTGGGTATATGTCCGGATCGGGTTTTGGATAACCCGAGAGCGTTTCAGCGTATATTATGGAAGTTAGCATTTTAGAAGGATTTCATGAATTTGGGCTTGAAGTGCGTATCAGTGATGTTGATGTCTGTTTGGGATTCCGAGTATGGGAATGGCTCCGTATGGTGATTCTGGAATTGGGAGCGCGATCAGAATTGAATTTGGACGCCTGTAGGTCATTTTGGAGTCATTTGGCTAAAGATAGAAATTTGAAGGTTTTGGGAAATCCGGTCGGAAGTGGAAGTTTTGATATCAAGGTAGGAATGCGATTCCGAAAATTGGAGCAGGTCCATAATGTTGAATATGACTTGTGCGCAAAATTTGAGGTCAATCGGACCTGATTTGATAGGTTTCGGCGTCGGATGTAGAAGTTTGAAATTCTATGTTCTTAAAGAGTTGGATTTGAGTGCGATTCGTGATTTCGGCATTTTTGATGTGATTTGAGGGCTCGAGTAAGTCCGTGTTATGTTTTGGGTCAGGTTGGTATGATTGGACGGGCTCTCGGGGGCCTCGGGTGGATTCCGGGTGGTTAACGGATCAAAAGTCAAGGATTGGAAAGGGCTGGTTTCTGCTGTCATCTGGTGCAACCGCACCTGCGAGGAATTTGCCGCAGGTGCGGAGCCGCAGGGCGCGGCCTAGGAGTCGTAGGTGCGAGTTTGGGCTTGTCCTGGTTGGGAACCGCAGGTGCGATGGATATTACGCACCTGCAAAACCGCAGGTGCGGGTGAATTGGTCGCACCTGCGTGATCGCAGGTGCGGATGAAGTTGGTAAAATTGGTAGGAAAAATTGTGAAACTTTGAAGAACCCTAGAATTTGGTAAAATTGGATTTTTGGCCACAAATTGAGCATGAACATTAGAGTAAATTATATAATTGAGTTAGTAAGGCTATGGGTAGAAGGCATCTTCAAGAAATTTGGATTTTCGGGCACGTGGGCCCGAGGGCATTTTGGTCATTTCACTGAGCGGGTTTGGGAAAGTATATAATTTGAAATTTTTGTGAGTATTAGGATGAATTTTCACTGTATTTGTCATTTATGTGGTAGTTTCAGAGCGTGGTGCGTCCATTGGGGTCATCGGAAGGGCTTNATTGTCTTCGGGGGCTACGTACGCACGAGGTGATGGGAGTCCGTGCGTAGCTACTAATATGCTTATGTCCGGGTAGTCTAGGACCCACTAGCATGCTTTATGTGTGTACCTGTAACCCTGCCTGTATCATTGAACTGTTAATATGACCGAAAACATAATTAAATGTTTAAAAGAAAGCTGGAGTTCATATTGTTATCCTTCTAAAGAGAATTTGTTTCCGCTGTAAATATATGTGTACCTGGATTAGGTCGTATCGAGGAATACCGTTAAATTTGACAAATGGGTTTAAAAAACAAACGATTTCGAAACCTATGTTTCATGCTTCTTTGAATACGAATTTTTACTATTTTCCATGAGAAAAACTATTGTTCTTAATAAAAAAAAGTGGATTTAAACATATGTAAATGTGTCAGCACTCGAGTCGCAGGCATGATTCGTGATCGAGGGGAGCTTTATGTTAAATATATATTTATATCGAGTCAGCACGCGAGCCGCAGGTATGATGCGCGGATATGGGTTAGCTTATTATTATTATCGAGTCAGTACACGAGTCGCAGGGATGATGCGCGATCGTGGGATAGCTTATTATTATTATCGAGTCAGCACACGAGTCGCAGGGATGATGCGTGATCATGGGATAGCTTATTATATCGAGTCAGCACACGAGTTGCAGGGATGATGCGCGATCGTGGGATAACTTATTCTATTGAGTCAGCACGCGAGTCGCATGTATGATTCGCGATCGTGGGATAGCTTATGACCTCAGTCTCTATGACCACCCTTATGACTCCAGCCGGTTGTCTTGTCCTGGTATGTGTATGATCACTTGAGTTCTGAGTCACTTGTAACTGAAGTGTCAGGTATTTGTTTAAAAGGAGATTTTAGTACCTTGATGTTCCTTTCAGTTATTATCTGGATTCCGTTATTTGCTATGTACTTGTTGCTCGCTGTCTTTCATGTCTATTGTATTTCATCGTATTCTGTCACATGTTTTATTGTCAGACCTTAGTAAGAGTCTAATTTGCCCCCGTCACTACCTCTCTGAGGTTAGGCAAGCGACTTACTGAGTACACGTTGTTTTGGTACTCATGCTGCACTTGCTGTGCATTTTATTGCACAGGTACCTTCATGGCAATGAGGAGGATTCGGAGACTTAGGCGAGTTGCATCTTCCAGAGGCGATCCGCAGCTGATAGAGTCACCTTCATACTGTATCTATTTCATTTTAAATTTCCATGTTCAGTTGTATTTCGGACAGGCTTTGTATTATTTGAAAAATTCATAGAAGTTGCTCATGTACTTGTGACACCGGGTTGTGGGGACGTGTTGGGATTTACTTCATTAAATTAAATTGATGTGTTGTCATATTTAAGTTTACTAAAATTTATTTGTTTGACTTTGAGATGCAAGAGAAAGTAACGATTTCGAAAATGTTAAAAACTGGAAAGTTATTTCGATAAATTAATATTTTGGCTTGCCTGACCTTGTGTCTGGTGCCATCACGGCCTTAGGAATTTTGGGTCGTGACAGATTAATGCAATAAAACCAAATTCGAGTAAGAAATCGTTACCCACAAGATTCCTCTGAAAATCTGTCAAAGAATCGCCTTTTCTCGAGCTTAAAATCAAAAATAGAGTGAAAATGAACAAACCCTCGAATATAAACTCTCTGCCCAGCGATGACCGCTCATGCGACTAATTTATCGCACCTGCAGACCCGCACATGTGGTCCCAGGTGCGCACGTACGCACAATCACTTTAGAATCCAAATTTCGTACCTGCGACTCTGCAGGTGCGGCCCATCCTCCGCGGCTGCGGTCCTTCTCCAGCTTAGCCCATTCCGCTTCTGCGATCATTCCTCCGCTTCTGCGGACTCGCACCTGCGGTCCCCTATCCGCAGGTGCGGAAAAAGCAGAAGGTTTCACACCAGCAATAGCCTAAGTCCAAAATCCTTCTCGTTGAGCATCCGAAACACACCCAAGGCCCCCGGGACCTCAACCAAAACCACCAACCAATCCCATAACCTCATTCTAACCTAGTCGAGCCTTCAAACCACATCATATAACACCAACAACGAGGATTAGACATGAATTCAAGCCTAAGAACTAAACATTCTTTCCAAATCTACAAACGATGCCGAAACACGTTAAAACTAGTCCGAATGACCTCCAATTTGACACACAGGTCACAAATGACACTACGAACCTACAGACACTCCCGGAATTCTATTCCAGGCTCGATATCAAAATTTCACCTATAGGCCGAAATCGCCGAAAATCTAAATTTCGCTAATTCAAGCCTAAATCTACCACAGGCCTTGAAAACACATTCCGGACGCGCTCTTCAGCCCAAAATAACCATACGAAGCTACTGACATCATCCATAACTCGTTCTGGAGCCGTTTACATAAAAAGTCAAATTCCGGTCAAAACTTCACTGTTTAAGCTTCCAAAACAGCAGTCCTTCTTCCAAATTCGACTCTGAATCATCCGGTAACTGAATCTAACCATGCACATAGGTCGATGTACACAATGCAAAGCTGTTCAAGACCTTATGCCACCGAACAGAGCTTAAATTCTCAAAACAACCGGTCGGGTCGTTACACTTGATATCATGTTTTCTCCATTTGTGTGACTACGTGGGATATTATTCATGTTAGAAATCATGCCTAGGCTACTTGGTCAATTGTTTGAGACATGATAGGGGTATTTTCTCCATGTTGGGCTATTTGACGTAGCCATAGTGTCACGACCCAATTTCTCCTATGGGCCATGATGGCGCCCAACGTTATCGCTAGGCAAGCCAACAGTGAACTAACTCTATGATCCCTTCTTTTAAAGATTTGAAATAGTTGATTTTTAGTTTGTACATAAATGAGAAATAAGATTTTAATAAAAATAATATATCAAATTTTAAAAGCAAGTGAGACAGGTTAAATAACCCAAAAACCATCAAGTGTCTACTAGCATAAATCACCAAGACCTGGTGTCACAAGTGTATGAGCAACTAGTAGAATATACAAAAGAATACTACTCTACTTTCTGAAACGAAATAGACAAAAAAAATAAGCAAAAGAAAGACTCCGGCTGCTCCAGAACGGGCTCGGAAGGTAGCTTACCACGAAGTCTCGTAGTAGTAATGAAGGATGTGCACTAGATTGATATCTAGATGCACCTGCCTCGGATCCTGCACATTAAGTGTAGAAGTGTAGCATGAGTACATAAATAACATGTACCCAGTAAGTATCTAGTCTAACCTCGAAGGAGTAGTGACGAGGAGTCGACTTCGACACTTACTATGGGCCAACAATAAAAATATATAAAATTCTAATTAAACATGGGATATATAAATGACAATGGAACTTAGTAGTAAATACAAAATCCTTTCACCGTTAGTAAGTATCAAATCAATTTCTCATTTAACCTCTCAAGCCAACAAAATAATATCAAATATAATTGGGCTTCCAATATTTTTACGCACAATTATGCCGTGGACGTACAACCCGATCCAAATTACATATACATATACAGTGTGCACTGCCGAGGGTCGAAGGACACGAACCATAGATGCATCTATTAACCTGCCGAGTCGAACGACCCGCTCCCTTGATAGTAGTAGAATTTTACCCCGCTCGCAGAATATACTTGCGTTGCGGTTGAACATAGATTTTTCAAGTTATCATAATATCCCTCAATTCTTTCCAAAACAAGAAATTCAACTAGAAACTTTTAAAATCTTGAAATCCTCAATCTCAACTTTATTCAAGGCAATTAGAAAACATAATCAAATAACGGTGTCAACAAAGCATGGTGTAAACCTAGAACTACCTGGACATAAGCATAATTAGTAGCTATGTACGGACCCTCGTCATCTCGTGCGTACATAGCCCCCCAAAAAATAGAAGCACATATTAATTAAATTCACCTATGGGGTTAATTCTCTCTTACAAGTTTAGAAAGAGATTTATCTCGTCTCAAAGCCTACTTTCCGGTCCAAGATTGTGCTTAGAACCCTCAATTCGGTGCCAAACGACTCGAAACTAGTCAAATGTTATATAAATTAGTCAATACATGTTCAAAAGTTCATATCCCTACTATTAAAGTAATTACCCAACTTCAGTTGAAGAGTTCCTAAAATTCACCCCAGTCCCACGTGCTCGGATTTCAAAATTTTTTGAAGAAAGTTGTTACCCATAACCTCATGAACTCAAATATATAATTTCCACTAAATTCCATATCCATTTTCGTGGTTAAATTCCATTTTTATCAAAAACCTAGGTTTTCACCTAAACCCATGATTTTCACTAATTTAAATATTAAATCTACCCATAAACTATGTATTTAACTCACATTATGTAGAAATTTTTACCTCAAAGTGTTAGGTGAAATCCCCTCTCTAAGAGCTCCAAGAATCGCCCAAGAAATGAAATAAATGAGCTCAAAATGCCTAAGTCCCGTATTAAATGAGGGTATGCCTCCAACGATTTCCGCTTCTGCGGTCGCTAGGTCGCTTCTGCGGACCAAGGTCCGCTTTTGCGAATGGGGTCCTGCTTCTGTGGTGCCGCTTCTGCGGCCAGCCTGCCGCTCCTACGGCTCAACCCACTTCTGCGATCTCTCAATTGCACCTGTGACTCCGCAGGTGCGCATAATCACCCGTATCTACAGTCTATGGCCAAACGTTCCGCAGCTGTATCTGCGGCCAGAACTACGCACCTGCAGGCTTGCACCTATGACCAAAAGCTCATTGGTGCAGGCACACCAGAATTAGTGCACCAGCAGCCCCTTTTGAGTCTTAACTCAACCCGCACGTCGTCTGAATGGCATCCAGGGCCTTTGAGGCCCCGTCCAAACATACCAACAAGATTGAAATCATAAAACGACATCGCTCGCACCCTCAAAATTCATAAAACAACAACGAAACTAAGAATCATACCCCAAACCAAATTGAATCAAGAATATAAACTTCAAGTTCTTGTAACTTACTCCCAACGCGCCGTATCATACTTAAACTACTCGGAACGACTCCAAATTTTGCGTGCAAGTCTTAAATCACCATACAGAACTACTCCCATACTCGGAATCCCAATTGGACCTCGATAACACCAAATCCTACTCCAAACCAAATTTTAAAGAACTTAAAAACCTTCAAAGAGCCAACTTTCACTATTAGGCACCGAAATGTTCACGGGTTATCCAAAACCCGATCCGAACATACACCTAAGTCTAAAATTATCATACAAACCTATTGGAACCGTCAAATCTCGATTCCAAGGTCTTTTACTCAAAATGTTGAACGAAGTCAAACTTAGCCTTTTAAGGCCAAACCATGAAACCAATTATTCCGATTTCAATCCGAACTCTTCCAAATCCCGAACTAACCATCCTCGCAAGTCATAAAATAGTAAAAGCATATACGAGGGGCCTTATTTAGGGGAACGAGGTTCTAGAAAGCAAAATGACTGGTCGGGTCGTTACACGTAGTCATACTATACAGTCATGATAGTTACATCTGCGTGTTATATCACTGTCTCTGTGCACTTTTGATATGTTGTCTCACATGTTATTGGTGTCATGTTATGTGACATGAGTTTGAACTGCATTTGAGATATATTGTGATATTTTGTGTTTTATAATTGAAATGTGTTTATGTGAGATGTCTGCATAGTTGAGACTTGAGCGGTTTGATAACTGATGTGGCCCATAGAGTCATATTAATATGGATACTTGGATCGGGTTGCACGCCAAAACAATTATATTAATATTGAGGTAACGCGTATGCCAGTCCCCACATTGGGCTACGCTGTACTGAATTGAGGCTACACATGCCACTGTTTGGGATATGTGATATTGATTAGCGCTTGGTTAAGAACCGCCCCTCCAGAGTGTGACATGCCAACATTGGTCGCATGCACAGTGTTATATACACATGCTCGATGATGGAAGTTATGCCAGGCACCCGTACAACGCTAAGTGTGATTAGTTTGATGGATCCACGGTGATGAAGCGGGGCATTTGAGCCAGGCACCTGGAGTGTGATAAGATGGTGTGTACTTAATGAGTTCACCGTGAAGCTGAGTTCTTGACATGTATATTTGACACGTAGGCATGGAGATGTTCTTTCCTCATGCTAGATAGTGACATGGACATTTGATTGCTTGACATGTATATCTAACATATATGCAAAGAAATGTACCTTCCTCATGCTAGACAATTACTTGATATCTGATTACTTGACATGTATATTTGACATGTAGGCATATATATGCATTTTTCTCATGTTAACGGGTATTTGAAAAGTCTTATCTGATGTTGTAAATAGCGAAACACACAGTTCTGTTGATAAACTCATGTTTAATTAATTTCAGTGGTAAGATTTATGTCACCACCTAAACCGATGGGCCGCGACGGGCTCCCGGTACCTTACTCAACCGAGTACCAATGTAATGTATATTTCATATTACATCATCATAGGTAAGTGGGCCACAAGGGGCGTCATGAGATAATCAGAGTAAACATGAGGGAATACCCGACATAGAATGACCCAACCTGATATAGAAACTCATATTTGTGACATACGGGCCTATAAGGCCAATCTGACCCATTATATACTTAACATATAGGTCGGCAAGGCCATACAAGTATCCGTATGACATCTGTCTACAAGCCTCTAAGAGTACATATTTATCATAAAGGTCGGGACAGGATCCCGCCATACCAAACAATACACGTTTAAATCATACTGACCAAACAAGCAACTCCGGAGAAAATGGAGCGCACCAACATCTTCCGCTGAGCTGATAGCCTACTTGGAGGACTCTCGACCTGTCTATCGGGACCTGCGGGCAAGTGTCCCCAGGCAAAAGGAACGTCAGTATAAATAATGTACCGAGTATTTAAGGAATGAAAATCAGTAAATAATAAACAATAGACATGAGAGAGACATAGAGTAAAAGACTCGACATGTATATCTAAATATCTCTGTGAATCATTTAATATTATAATGTCAGGCATATACGTATAAATGTCATACCATGCATGGGTATATGCATTCATAAGCATCCCATCATATCATCTCGGCCACTGTGGGAAAATCATCAACGTATACAAGCTGATCAGGTGGTGGTGCGTATATAACACCGTAACCTTTTTCCATATCCCATGTACATATATATACATATATACACATATATAACTTCGTCTAGTCATGAGTCAATGGACATGTATAAATGAATGCAATGCATGAGAAATACGTCAATAAAATCTCTCAAAATGTCATAAGACCATTATGCCTTTGAATAATATCATGAAGTAAACTTTATTAGCTTACGTACTTTCTGAGACCCGTGAACAAACGATAGAATAATAAGACATATGGGAATTCAAGAACATATGCATCTCTAATATTTCTATGAATAGAGTCATTTATGGAAGTTGTGCATTTTCTCGTTTCGTTTGTATCGTATGGATCATGCCAAAAGGAAAGAAGGGATAGCCTTAACATACCTGAGTCGATTCTCTTGACAATCCCTCTAACATACGTTAATTGCGACAAAACACGTGACGACAAGATCAGAGTAGGGAAAAATCCGTATGATATTCTTGAGAAAGATTTCACCGTACTCCCTTATAATTGCAAAATCTCACTTTGACATGAATTATTGAATGCCTTTCATTGCTAAGATACTAAGAGGTGCTGTTTGAATTTCGTTTCAAGAAAATCACATTACTAAGATGCTAAAATGCAAATTTTGTTGAATATTTCATATAATCTCCTTAGTTTGAGATTTCATCTGTAACTTTGAAGCTCATCCATAAACGTTTGCAATCTCTTAACTTTGAAGCTCATCACCTTGAGATAAAGGTCTCTTAACTTTGTTGGTTCTTATGGGCCCCACTTTAGAAAATCACCCAAACCGGCTTTTATCTGTGGAATGTGAACGAAAATATGACGAACTCTTGTCAAAAACCATCATCAGGAAAAGAGGCATTAACATGGAGAAGGTTGAAGCCAAAATGCCGGGCTTCTACATAATATTGGCTCAAAGCAGGTGGATTTGCTTCACTGATCAACCAAATGATGCCAACCACACATTAGTGTTGGAATTTTATGCAAACGCCTTGAGGACCGACTTCCAAGGAACCTTAGTTACTACTGTGCATGGTGTGCAAGTCCATTTCAGCCCTGAGGTGATCAACAAAATTTATGGCCTTCCCAATTCCGATAATGAGGTTTATAGAGGCAGAGCAAAAGCAGGGGGAACCCAATGGTTGGTGGACAAATTGCATGATGGGGTGGCCCCGAAGTGGTTGATAGTGCACAAGGGAGTTTATTCACATGACTTCACTGTTGAGGCAAAGACGTGGATCTCTATTATTTATGCAAGAGTATTGCCTTCTACAATGACACTGATGTGACACCAAAGAGGGAATTGATCATTGTTGCTATCATGGATGGACTATCCGTGAATATGGGGGAGCACATTGTTAGAGAAATCGAGGAAGCCACCCATGGGATGTCCAAGAGACTATTTTTCCCATCCTTGATCACTCGGCTATGCTATGATGCTGGGGTGTTGAAACAACCAAATGATGTTGAGAAAGGTCCAAGCAGAAAAAGAGGAGGATTGATGTTCAATCCTCTTCATTTGGGAAGTTCTCTGAGACAACCACTGATCCCACCGGATCCTTTGCACCTACACCATGTTCATTTGAACCCATGGGACCACTCCAATCCGGCCCTCACACTATGCATTACCTATCTAGTCAGATACTTGGAGTAGATGAACACATTAGGCAGCTTATAGTTGGCCTTCCTACTGGCCCACCTGGGGCTAGCACATCTACCCCACTATCCTTGGATGACGTAATCAAAGAGCAAAAAGCAATAACGGGCAAGATGGAGTCCATGAACAACTGGTTGGAAAATATGAGCCGCCGGCAAGGGAAGATTGAGAAGCGGCAGAGAAAGTTCAGGGAGCACAAAAAGAAAAAGAGAAAATTCCTGAACAAGATGATGGATAATTTGAGGTCATTTTGCAGTTCAAATGACTCTAATGACGATGATGAGGAAGAGGAGCTCAAAATTTCCCTCCACCTCCAGCTCCGAGTGATGCTGTTTCAGGGAGTACCTCCTTCATTTTATCTTGTTTTGTTTAGTTGCATTGAGGGCAGTGCAACACTTTAGGTTAGGGATGACTCATTTACATGTGATGATGTAGTTAGAGCATGACAGGAACATGATTTTTTTTTTGTGACAACTTGTGTAGATTGATTGACATTATAGTTTATTAGTGATAATTTGAAGTTTAATTCTAGCATGTTAGCAGTACTTTTATTATTATTATTATTATTTTCTTATTTTGCTACTTTATTTACTTGTAGTATTATTAATTAAAATCCTTGATTTTTCTTTATACCGCAGTTCTTTTCCAAGGAAATTATTTGTGTCGAATTGGGTGACTTTTCCCTATGATGGATGGCGCGACAAATTTTTAAGGGATTAGTCTTTTTTAATTTTTTTTCTTAAGGTAAATAATTTTTTTTAGTTAGTATAGTAGCTAGTAGTGAATAAATTGGTTATTAGGTGTGATCTTTTATCCATAAACTAACGTGTGGCTTGTTTGGTACCAAAATAATTTAAACCTTGGCATATGAAGTTTTGATTTTTAAAATGAAAAATGATTGAAGTGATAATCCTTGTAGTGACTTTTAGGTTCTATTTTGGCTCTTTGATTCATTAAATAGCCTTTTAGGCTATAGATGATTTTCTTTGGGTTCATTGCTTTTAATTAAATTTTAGATTTATATGTCACTCGAGTTTACATGTGTCATGTGTGGTGATATTTGTTGTGAGTTCTCTTGCATTATTTATAGTCTAGAACTTGCCCGAAATGTGCTTCAAGGCGAAATCCTAGACTAACTTGGTTTGAAAAATAATGTTAGGCCTTCCTTGGACCGTTATTGTGCCTTAAATTTCCTACCCTTGCATATTTTTCCCTAGTCAACTCCTTTTGGGCCTTTAAACTTTTTCTTTGACAACCATGTTACAAGCTTTAATCCTTCGTTCTTTATTGATCTATCTTTTGTCACCCTACCTCCCTATGTACTTTGAAAGTGTAAACATAAGCTAAAAGCTTAAGTTTGGGGGTGAAGGTTGGAAAAGTTGTGATATGGAAGGTGCTTAATAGGTGAAAGGTAATAATTTAAAAAAAAAGAAGAGTGGAACTTTCCTTGTAAAAAAATTTAAGAAAAAAGAAAAAGAAAGGAAAACTAAGGAGTTGTGAATACAGGGAAGATTAGGTGTGGAATGAAAAGTGAAGAAAGGATGGAAAATGTGCTTTAATTATTGCAAATTGTAGTGTTTAGGGAGGTTTTGAGTCACTCTTATCCAAATTGTGCCTACCTTAGTCAAAAACCTACATTACAACCCTTTAAGTCCTACTTGATTTTGAACCAAGCGTGTCTACATTAGTGGAGAAATACATAAAGGGCAAGCCTACGACACTACTTTTGTGCATTTATGTTATATCCCGTACTTTAATATTAGGATGAGTCGTAGTAATTCATATGAGTTCAAAGGGATTATGTCTGTTAGGAAGTTATAGAGGGTTTAAGACATTATTATTATGAGACCCTGTAAGTTTAACAACCTTGATACCGTTAGATATTATGTTAGTGTGGTCTTTTCTTTTAAGTAAAGTATTTTAGTAAAAGTTTTGTAAGTATAATTTTGGATAGTTACCATTATTACTATTTTCGGATATGGTAAATTATACTCATAATATAAGAAAGTTTATGAGATTTTCTTTATTATAAAGATAGAAATTATTTTCGCACAAGAAGAGAAGGTTATCTTTTTTACTATTTTAAGAATTAAGCGTACAAACTTTTTTACTCTTTATATGAGATTAGAAGAATTAAAAGTTGAAACAATATATGTAATTTTACATGGATGTTTTAATTAAATAATAATGTATGTATTAATTTTATATGGTACCACATGAACATGATAGTAAAGTATCTTATAGTAAGATATATAAAGTGTATTAAAAGTAAGTAGTATTTTAAGTAATTTGAGATAATTTTTAATTATGTGGGTAATTCGTTAATCATTGGTTGGGATATTAACAAGATAATTAAAAATTAGTGGTGATTAATCAAGGCTTTAGATAAGCCATAACGTGGCAGCAAATGCCTTAGAAAATAATGACTCTTAGATCATTGAGTTAGGTGGCATAATTAGAAAGCCTTTAGGCAAAACTTAGCACATAGTGGGGCCCACAAGCTAACAAATTTATGAGATCTCCTTACCTTATCAATGTTGGATTCTAAAATTTGCTAAGTAATGGATTGAAGACCTTAGAGACTCCAACAATTCTATACGGATTGAAGACCTTAAAGCTCCAACAATTCTATATATATTGAAGGCAACAGATGAAGCTTCAATACAAATTTTTTCCTACTTCAATCCGCCGTTATGTGATTTGACGCAATTGACATGTGTTATAGGGATTGTCAAGAGAATTGGCTCATTTATGTTACGGCCAATCCTTCTTTCTTTCGGCATGATCCAAGTAACGATACGTAAACATAATGCTATTCCATAAGTGGTTCTACTCTTAGCAGTTAAGGATGTCTATGTTATTCATTCCTGTAAATGATATTCAAGCACGTCTAAGTATATTCCTAAGTCCTTATTAAGGTATATGATAGAGATATTAATGTTTTTAATATAGTGATACATGCATCTTCATGCATATACATTTACCACCGAGCTACGACCGTGTAACGACCCGATCGGTCATTTTGAGCTCTAGCATGCTGTTCAGAGGTTTGAGGACATGAGCAGCTTCGTTTCAGGTATTATGACTCGTAGGCGTGGTCGGAATTGAATTTCGGGAAGTTCAGAGTCAATTTGGAAAGAAAATTATCATTTCGGAAGCTTTAAGTTGGAAGAATTGACTAAGATTGGATTTTTGAGTAAACGACCTCAGAATAATGATTTGAAGGTTCCAGCAAGTTTGTATGATGATTTCAGACTTGGGCGTATGTTCAGATCGAGTTTTGGATGACCCGGGAGCTTTTTAGCGCATATTGTGAAAGTCAACATTTAGAAGAAATTTCATAAGTCTGGGTTGAAGTGCATTTCAGTGATATTGATGTCCGTTTGGGATTCCGAGTCTGGGAGTAGCTCCGTATGGTGATTCTGGTGTTGGGAGCGCGATCGAACGTAAATTCGGAGGTCCGTAGGTCATTTGGCTAAAGTTAGAAATTTGAAGGTTTTAAGAAGTTGGACCGGAAATGGAAATTTTGATATCAGGGTCAGATTTTGATTCCGGAAGTTGGAGTAGGTCCGTAATGTCGAATATGACTTGTGTGCAAAATTTGAGGTCAATCAGACGTGATTTGATAGGTTTCAACATAGAACGTAGAAGTTAGAAATTTTAAAGTTCTTTAAGCTTGATTTAGAGTGCGATTCATGGTTTTGGCGTTGTTTGATGTGATTTGAGGCCTCGAGCAGGTCCGTGGGATGTTATGGGACTATGTCGTGTGATTGGACGGGGTCCCGGGGGCCTCGGGTGTATTTCCGGGTGGTTTCGGATCATTTTGGGCTGTTTTGAAATGGTTGATGCTGGTGTCTGGTGTTGTTCTTTACGTTCGCGAGGACCCCCTCGCGTTCGCGAAGAAGGATTTGGCTTCAGGGACTTTGTTCTTCGCGTTCGCGAAGGGTGCCTCGCATTCGCGAAGAAGAAAAATCTCTGTTGCAAAGGTCTGACTTCGGAGGCCCATATCTCACAATCTATAAGGAATTGTGAGATTCTATAAAATGAAAGTTGTATACCTTTGTGTATAGTTTCTATAAAAGTAAACCATTTATCATTTGGATTTGTGTACAAAGAGTTATGTCTGGTACACTACAGGGTATCCGGGAAGATGAAGAAGAAATTTGTGCTGCACAGTGCTAAATTTGGTAGCTTATCTCTCAACATCTATAAGAAATTGGGAGATGACCAAAATACCAAAGTTTTAGATCTTGGAGTTTAGTTTTCATAACATTAAACCATTTATCATTTAGAGTTTTGTGCAAAACTTTATGACCATTCTACTATAGGTTGTCTAAGAAGAGTTTGGAATTGGTTTTCGAGATTTTTTGTTCTTCGCGAACGCGAGGATAGGCCCGCGAACGCGAAGAAGACTTGCCTGGCAGTGTATAAGTTTGGAAAAAATGGGTTAGGCTCATTTCATCTCATTTCCTCCATGGGAGACGACCTAGGGGTGATTTTGGAGCTCCATCTTCATCATCTATGTCAAGGTAAGTGATTCCCACCTATTTCAAGTTAAATACTTGGATTATATATGTATTTTAACATGGAAATTCATGGAAAATTAGTGAAAACTTGGGGTTTTGGTAGAAAACCTAGAAATTAGTATTTTTTGGATTTTGACCACGAAATAGGACATGGGATTTGGAATAAATTATATATTTGAGTTCGTGAGGTTATGAGTAATGTTTATCTTTAAAAAAATTACGAATCTAGGCACATGGTCCCTCGGGAAATTTTGTCAATTCTTCTAGGAGAGTTGGGAATTTATATAAATTATAAGTATTATAGTATATTTTCATTGGTTTGCCGTTATTTGGCTAGTTTTGAAGCGTTGTGCATTGATTCGAGTCATCGGAAGGGCTTGGAAGCCGATTATGGAATTTCGGAGCGAGGTAAGTCTCCTTTCTAACCTTGTGAGGGGAAAGTGTCCCCATAGGTGAACAAATTGAATAAGTGCTATTATTTGTGGGGGGCTACGTACACACGGGGTGACGGGAGTCCGTGCGTAGCTACTATTATGCTTGTGTCTTTGCAGGCTAGGACCCACTAGCATGCTTTACTTGTTGTACTTGTAATTTTGCTAATGAAATTAGACTGTTAATATTATCGAATTTGTAACTGAATACCTAAGAAGGTTGAAGTTTATTTTCCTTAATCATCTAGAAAGATAATTGATTTTTCCTAGGATAATTGTTTTCCTGATAAATCATGTTTTATTTGCCGTACTTGTAACCTTACTGATAAATTTAGAATATTTAAAACCTTATCGAACTTGGCAAATGAATTTCCAGAAAAGATTTAAATACTATCTTCGATTCCATTAAAAAGATAATTTTATCACTTCCTTGAGTAACTGTTTTCCTGATAAAATGTGATTTTAATGTGAATATCTGTATGTATGAGTACCTAAGTCACATGTATGATTCACGAGCAGGGTAACTCTATTATTATATATGATAGCTTCGCATGATCGATTCACGAGCGGGGTAATAAATGCATCTATGGTTCGAGCCGTTCGACCCTTCGGGAGTGCACATTTTATTATCGTTGGTTCGCGTCGTTCGACCCTCGGCATTGCTTGCGCATGATATTTGCTGCGTACTTTCTGTGATTTTTACCTGATTACTAGTCTGGAAATTTTAAATTTTCAACTGAAATGACGAGGATTTAAGAATATTAAATGTGAAAGAAGTTGTTATTTCATGTCGCGACTTGTTAAATTGCCTATGATATCCATGCTTAGTGTCACCCTTGATTTTATCAAATTGCCCTCTAGCAAGTGTCAAATTCGACCTCTCGTCACTACCTCATCGAGGTTAGGCGGGATACTTACTGAGTACACGTTGTTTTCGTACTCATGCTACACTTGTTATGCATTTTTATTGCACAGGTACATTCATAGCCAGTGGCTCTACTTGACGAGTGATGTGGCTGACTTGGAGACTTAGACAGGCCGCACTATCCGGAGACGACTCGCAGCCGGCAGAGTCTCCCTCAGATGTATTGTATTTTATTTTAAATTCCTTGTCCAGTTCGTATTCTGGACAAGTATTGTAGTACATGTATAATTCTTAAATATTTGCTCATGCACTTGTGACACCGGGTTCTGGGATGAGTTTGGGAAGTATTTTATTTAAATGGATTGTTAAACCATCGTTACTTACTTAACAAATTTTTATTCACTTATTATGTAATGAAATGAAAGGTAATAAAGATTTCAAACACTAAAATAGGAATTTAATTTAACTATTTTGTGTTGGCTTGCCCGACATTGGTGTCCGGCGCCACAACTTTAATGGATTTAGGGTCGTGACAACGTGGTATCAGAGCACTAGGTTCCCTTAGGTCTCACGAGTCATGAGAAAGTCTAGTACAGTCTTGCGGATCGGTACAGAGACGTCTGTACTTATCTTCGAGAGGCTACAAGGCTATTAGGAATACTTTCCTTCTTGATTCCTCATCGTGTGGTTTGATTCCCTTTAAGGCTTATGCCTATGTTCTTCTTACTCAATCTTACAGGTCGCGAAGCACTTGCTATAAATCGAGAATTTGAGGAATCATAATTGTGATACGGATATGGTGCGTGATGTTTTCCATGCGTAGTTGGTTGGGGCCGTTGTTGTTTCTCTACAGAAGGATATTATGTTGTTTCAGCTTATGCTGTTTCAGCTCAGTAATTGTGTTTCTGAGAGCTTTGAGGCTATGCTCAGGTTGTTATGATGCTTACTATTGGTTATCGCGCGGTGTTGATATGATGGTAGGATGCTTGCCCATATGTCGGGGCAATGAATGACTTGGAAGGAGGTCTTCTTAGAGCGTGATTCCAAGATTTCAATATTTTAGTTCCAGCGGAGGAAAGGCAAATGAACTATGAATGTTCAAGTTTGGGTTGATAAAGTAATAAGACTTGGTGTTTTCAAGTAAGGTGGAACTTTTATCTGTGATGTGGTATCGTTGTCTTTGATCAGATAGAATATGGTAAGTTCGCGGGTGTTATAGTTTCTTCGGTTGCATTGGGTAAGAGTGTTGTGAAGTAATATTGAAGAAGCGATTGTCAGAGATCCTGGTGTGCGGTGCTTCAGGACTGAATATGTATTTCTAATACGGCCGGCTCAAGAAAGATGATCTTCGGAAAGGTTTGAAGTTGTGGTGATCTGCTGGTTTAAGTGCTACAAAGATAGTTATTGGCCTAAGGCAACGACTGGGCAGCAAGGGATGAGGAAGGACACGTGGGAAGTGTCAGGTGATGGTTAAATTTCTAAAAGACCAGGTGTAAGAAAAGGAATTAAGGTAGTTGCTTAAAGGAGTGAGTTGGACCAAAGTGGGGAGTGTCAGCTTAGCACATGAGTTCTGTGGTAAGATAACTGCACATCTTGAGGAGAAGGTTAGAGAAATTTGAGAATTTTAGTGGACGGAGATTGGGTCCATGAGCTTAATTTTAAATATTGGCTATTATGTGGCGGGAGATTGGATGCAACGAAAAGGGGGTTGTTCGACATGAAGAAGGATGCAATATAGAGGTGAATTGGAAGATATTATCGCACATTTAGTAGATGTCCATAGGGAGTGAACGAACTGGTGAAGTTGGTAAATGAGGACGGGCGCAGGATGGGGTATTGATGTCGTAGAGATTGTGCAGTACATCATTGTTGGAAGGTGTCAATTGGTAATTTCCACAGGTGGGTTATCTTCTGTGAGCAGGTTAGCGGTCGTGTGGTTGGCAAGTTTCTGCGAGGAATTCTAGGGAATATTTGATGGGAGACCAAATATGTGAGTGATGATATAGAATTAGAGTATTCATAGGATGCTAACAGGAGAATTTAAAATAATTTGACGGGTTGGTTAAGCAAGATCATGTCAGCAATGAAAAAAGAAGTTTGGTAGGTTCCAGAGTTGTGCAAGGAGTAGCTTCAGGCTAAGTGGGAGAGTCTCACTGCCTGTGATTGGGTTGCATGATTATCTTCTCATGGGGTTTCAGGTTATCGGCGTATTAGCAAGCTATTACAACTAGGGGAAAGGAATAAAATGGTAATTTGAGCAAATGATTTGAGAGATGTGTGGTATAACTGGCCTTATTGGGGGAGGCCCAGGGTTTTGCTTCATGTAGATCCGGGTTGCAAGGAAAGTGACTCAGTCGAGTGCTTCGTTGAGAGGGTGTTCATGTGGTAGAAGGGTCTTGAGTTGATTATACTCGAGGCCAAGTCAGAGGCGATCCTAGAGAATTCAAAGGTTTAAATTGCGGTGCTTGAGGATTTCAAGCCGCGACATGGTTAAGAATTGAGCTTTTGCAGCAGATCCTGATAGGAGGCTCGGAGTGTTCTATATTATCTTCGGCTAGCGATGTAGCATTGGAGGGTATGAGATGACCCGTGGGATTTGAGACAACATGGTCTCGTGGTATAAGGTCACTCAAGATGAGTGTGGATTTGGGTTCACAATGTTTTGGATGAAGCTATTGCTATTTATAAGTCAAGTTAAATGATAAATTGGAAGAAAATAGATTGGTTAGCCATGGTTGAAATGGCACATGTACGGCAGTGATCAGTTCCTTCAGCGTGATTAAGTTATGCATGTGATTTGTGACGGTATGTGCGAGGCTTGTCGGTCGCCGTGATAGATTTTATTTGGAAGCATTCAAGCATTATGGCCTGTCATAGGTGGGCGGATCCCGGAAGGATTATGGTGGTATGGGCTACTACTTAAGGATTTGCATTTATTATGATTGTGGGAATTCACTCGTGTGTTGTGGTGGTTCTCTTGAATTGAAGTAGGTAAAAGGTTTCTATATGATGAAGTGTTAACCCTATAGTGGTTCGGGAGTTATGATGGAATTATTGCACTATCTCATATTGGCATGTTAGGTGCGGTAAGCAGTATGTAACTGGAAGTAAGGATCGAGGTTGCGGTTCGGTGTTGACAAGGATGTCATGAGCTCGGATGAGTAAGAAGAAGGGATTTGAATGTTTAGAGTAAGCTGGTGTTGTCTTTAGTGTCACCGAAGATCGGTGTTTGGTGAAAGATGCTTTGCATCCTGGTTATGGGTTCTTGAATTGTTTTACAGTGTTAGTGTGGTCGGTGGTATGGATGTGCAGACTTGTTACCTTGTGTGGAAGGACGTGGGAGCATGACCACGGGAAGATCGTATGAGTGTGACATGTAGTCACTTAACGGATTGAAGATTTGGACCAAGTATAAAGAGGTGTAATATTTCTTATTTGAGAATTTATGCCTGGAGGGCGCTCGGTTCATTTCGTTGTGGATTGTGGGATGTTTGTCCCGACTATGACGGTTGTTCTTGTGTGTTATGAGAAAAGTGGTGTATTATGGACCCAGGTAAAGATATTAGCCTAGTTCGGTGCGAGCTGGGTAAACTCAATGTTTGTGGATGGATTTAAATATGATTATGGGCTCCATATGAGTCAGGCGTGTTCATTTCGGTATAGCGCTTATCATGTAAAAGTATTAGAACATCAGATGTTGTTCCGTCTTCGTTCATCTAATGTAATATTCTGTTGTGCCGCGTGAGTTGTGGAACATCTTGATGATTTCTTATGTGTTGAGATTTCCGCGTAGTGATGATGTTGTGTGAGCAGGATAGCTCTTGGGATTCAGATTATATACATCGCACCCCAATTGTGCTTGAGTTTTGTTGCATATGGCTCTATCAGTCTCCCAAGGATGGCATTATGCACTTAGCGTGCTTGTGACCGGTATTCAGTATTTTGTGGTAATGAGCAGTTTAACTCGGTGTGTATCTCCTTTTGTAAATTTCATGTGCGGATCAGGTGGCACGCCGCCACGCGTATGTTATTTGGATCAGGTTGCACGCCGAAACAATGTGGTGTTGAGTGAGGTTCCCTATATTTAATTTTTCTTGTGTTTTACTTCCTATTTTCCGAGGAAAGTTCATATTAGCTGCGTGAGTTGAGTGGTCCCTTCCTGAGTCATTTCATTGTGTATCGTGTTCGAGTTGTGGCCTATTGGCACGTTGTGGCATCGTGTGAGGCTGTTGGTCATGTCTGGGGTGATTTGTTGCCTGAGCAGTTCATAGTGGGAGATACGAGATTATTGGATCAGGGATCAGTGCGATAAGATTATGTGAGGTACACTAAAGAACAATTACCATCATTTGGTTCATAATGAGGTGATGATTCTAGTCAGGAGGAGAGGTTCAATGATTTGTTGACTCTATAGTTGGTTCTGAATTTGTATACATCTCCTCCATTGTGGTGGTATCGTAAGCGTTATAGCAGGACCTATATATATGTCATGAGGTGCATTGGGAGCATCAGATTCGTGGAATTTTGGCTATAAGGTTCAAGGAGTGTCATTGTGGTTAGGTGATGAATTATGCGGTGCATGGTGCTAATTCAACAAAGGTATGCAGTCATGTTCTGGTATATCGTGTGGTCGTTTATACGGTGTTCATATATTGGAAACAGGCCTGGCAGAGACTTTCAGGTGTTCAAATTGGGTTCTGAGCTTATTGTATGAATAAATGAGGATATCATCAGATTTGATCGAGCTAATGAGCTCAACTGAGTGGTGGCAACACATGTAGGTGCACAAAGTGTTAAACAATGAATTTGGGCAACTCCAGAGCAAATCTTAGCATGTTCGAGGACGAACGTATGTTTAAGTGGGAGAGAATGTAATGAGCCGACCTGTTGTTTTGAGATCTAGCGCGTTGTTCCCCGATTTGAGAACATGAGCAGCTTCGTTTCAGGTATTATGACTCGTAGGCGTGGTTGAAATTGAATTTCGGGAAGCTCAGAGTCAATTTGGAAAGACAATTATCAATTCGGAAGCCTTAAGTTGGAAGAATTGACTAACATTGGATTTTTGAGTAAACAACCTCAGAATAAGGATTTGAAGGTTCCAGCAAGTTCGTATGATGATTTCGGACTCGGGCGTATGTCCGGATCGGATTTTGGATGACCCGGGAGCATTTCGGCGCATATTGTGGAAGTCAGCATTTTAGAAAAAATTTCATAAGTCTGGGTTGAAGTGCATTTGAGTGATATTGATGTCCGTTTTGGATTCCAAGTCTGGGAGTAGCTCCGTATGGTGATTTTAGTGTTAGGAACGCGATCGAAAGTAAATTTGGAGGTCCGTAGGTCATTTTGGAGTCATTTGGCTAAAGTTAGAAATTTGAAGGTTTTAAGAAGTTGGACCGGAAATGGAAATTTTGATATTGGGGTCAGATTCCGATTTCGGAAGTTGGAGTAGGTCTATAATGTCGAATATGACTTGTGTGCAAAATTTGAGGTCAATCGGACGTGATTTGATAGGTTTCGGCATCGAATGTAGAAGTTGGAAATTTTAAAGTTAATTAAGCTTGAATTGGAGTGCGATTCATGGTTTCGGCATTGTTTGATGTGATTTGAGGCCTCGAGCAAGTCCATGGGATGTTATGGGACTTGGTCGTGTGATTGGACGGGGACCCGGAGGCCTCGGGTGTGTTTCTGTGAGGTTTCGGATCATTTCGGGTTGTTTTGAAATGGCTGATGCTGGTGTCAGGTGTTGTTCTTCGAGTTCGCGGGGATCCCCTCGCGTTCGCGAAGAAGGATTTGACTTCAGAGACTTTGTTCTTCGCGTTCGCGAAGGGTGCCTCGCGTTCGCGAAGAAGAAAAATCTCTATTGCAAAGGTTTGACTTCGGAGGCTCATATCTCATAATTAAGGAATTTTGAGATGATGTAAAAATGAAAGTAGTATAACATTGTATCTAGTTTCTATAAAAGTAAACCATTTATAATTTGGATTTGTATACAAAGAGTTATGCCTGGTATACTACAGGGTGTCCGGGAAGATGAAAAAGAAATTTGTGTTGTACATGGCTAACTTTGGCAGCTTATATCTCGAAATATATAAGGAATTGGGATATGACCAAAACACCAAAGTTTTAGATCTTGGAGTTTAGTTTTCATAACATTAAACCATTTGTAATTTAGAGTTTGTTGCAAAAAGTTATGACCATTATACTAAAGTCTGTCTGAGAAGAGTTTGGAATTGCTTTTTGAGATTTTTTGTTCTTCGCGAACACGAGGGTAGGCCCGCGAACGCGAAGAAGACTTGCCTGGTAGTGTATAAGTTTGCAAAAAATGTGTTAGGCTCATTTCATCTCATTTCCTCCACGGAGAATACCTTGGGGCGATTTTGGAGCTCCATCTTCATCATCTATGTCAAGGTAAGTAATTCCCACCTATTTCAAGTTAAATACTTGGATTTTATATATATATATATATATATATATATATATATTGTAACATGAAAATTCATGAAAAATTAGTGAAAACTTGGGGTTTTGGTGGAAAACCTAGAAATTAGTATTTTTGCATTTTGACCTTGAAATAGGACATGGGATTTGGAATAAATTTATATTAGAGTTCGTGAGGTTATGGGTAATGTTTATCTTCGAAAAAATTTAGGAATCCGGGCACGTGGGCCCGAGGGAAATTTTGTCAATTCTTTGAGCGGAGTTGGGAAGTTACATGAATTGACTTGCTATAAGTATTAGAGTATATTTTCATTGGTTTGCCATTATTTTGCTAGTTTTGGAGCATTGTGCACTGATTCGAGTCATCGGAAGGGATTGGAAGCCGGTTATGGAATTTCGGAGCGAGGTAAGTCTCCTTTCTAACCTTGTGAGGGGGAAGTTTCCTGATAGGTGAACAAATTGAACAAGTGCTACTATTTTTAGGGGGCTACGTACGCACGAGGTGACGTGAGTCCGTGCGTAGCTACTATTATGCTTGTGTCTAGGTAGGCTAGGACCCACTAGCATGCTTTACTTGTCATTTTGCTAATGAAATTAGACTGTTAATATTATTAAATTAGTAACTGAATACCTAAGAAGGTTGAAGTTTATTTTCCTTAATCATCTAGAAAGAGAATTGATTTTTCCTGGGATAATTGTTTTCCTGATAAAGCATGTTTTATTTTTCGTACTTGTAACCTTACTGATAAATTTATAATATTTAAAACCTTATTCAACTTGGCAAGTGAATTGCCAGAATAGATTTAAATATTATCTTCGAGTCCATTAAAAAGAGAATTTTATCACTTCCTTGAGTAATTATTTTCCTGATAAAATGTGAATTTAATGTGTGAATATGTGTATGTATGAGTACCCGAGTCGCATGTATGATTCGCGAGCAGGGTAACTCTATTATTATATATGACCGGGTCGCATGATCGATTCGCGAGCGGGGTAATAGATGCATCTATGGTTTGAGCCGTTTGACCTTTCCGCAGTGCACATTTTATTATCGTTAGTTCGCGCCGTTCGACCCTCGGCATTGCTTGCGCATGATATTTGCTGCGTACTTTCTGTGATTTTACCTGATTACTAGTCTGGATATTTTAAATTTTCAACTGAAATGATGAGGATTTAAGAATAGTAAATGTGAAAATTTTTTCTATTTCATGCTGCTACTTGTTAAATTACCTATGATATCCATGCTTAGTGTCACCCTTGATTTTATCAAACTGCCCTCTAGCAAATGTCAAATTCGACCTCTCGTCACTACCTCTTCGAGGTTAGGCGGGATACTTACTGAGTACACGTTGTTTTCGTACTCATGCTACACTTACTGTGCATTTTTATTGCACATGTACATTCATAGCCAGTGGCTCTGCTTGACGAGTGATGTGGATGACTTGGAGACTTAGACAGGCTGCACCATCCAGAGATGACCCGTAGCCGGCAGAGTCTCCCTCAGATGTATTGTATTTTGTTTTAAATTCCTTGTCCAGTTCGTATTCCGGACAAGTATTGTAGTACATGTATAATTCTTAGATATTTGCTCATGCACTTGTGATACCAGGTTCTGGGATGAGTTTGGGACGTATTTTATTTAAATGGATTGTTAAACCATCGTTACTTACTTAACAAATTTTTATTCATTTATTATGCAATGAAATGAAAGGTAATAAGGATTTAAAACTCTAAAATAGGAATTTAATTTAAATATTCTGTGTTGGCTTTCCCGACAGGTGTCCGGCGCCATCACGACTTTAATGGATTTCGGGTCGTGACAGGCCGGTTAGGCAGTCTTGCATATTCGTTTACCGCCGTGCTACGACCGGTTGGGCAGACATGTATTTACCACCGGGCTNATATATATATGAGTATAATAAGTACGCATATACGGTGGAACTTCAAAGATTCAGGTTGATTCTTATATGTCTTTAATTAATATTGACTTATTATTACGTTTCAGTTCTGCCTTACGTACTCAGTACATTATTCGTACTGACGTCCTTTTGTTGGGGACGCTACATTAATGCCTGCAGGTATAGATAATCAGATTGTCGAGCCCTCATGGTAGACGAGGTTAGCATTCAACGAAGGATCGGTAAGACTCCACCTTATTCGGAGTGAAGCCGAGTCTATAAGTCATAGTGTTAGAGTTTTGCTATAGACTTATGGGTAGGCTTTTACCCTTTCCCATTTGATGTAAAATAATCATAGAGGCTTTGTAGACAGAGGTTTTTTTTGTACAGTATGTCAGAGGCCTTGATGACCCATATGTATTCATGTTTTAAGAAAGATAGTTTATTGATACAGTGTTCGCCCACTTACACTTGTACATTATGAGTTGTGGCCATGTTGGCCCATGATAGTTACAAAAGGAATGAGTTCAGCCAACTCGACCTATGTATGTTCTAGTTTTGGTCGAATGATCATGAGTTACAGAGTGGTTCGCTTGGGCCAGCTCGGCACCGGGTGCCAGCCGCGCCTCCCCAGGTTTGGAGCGTGACAAAGTGGTATCAGAGCGGGTCGTGTCCTAGGAAGTCTACAAAGCCGTGCCTTGTAGAGTCTCACTTATGAGTGTGTTACGCGCCACATTTATAATTGAGAGGCTATAGGGCATTTAGGAATGTTTCCCTTCTTTTGTTTCCAAATTGTGCCATAGAGCTGAGTTGTAAGAAGTCAGTATGAGACCTTTACCAGATTTTGTAGGCGCCAGAGGTGTAGGTATCACAATAGAGCTTTAAGGCATAATTTCCACCTATGTTGAAGGGAGGTTATGTAAGAAACAGAAGTTACAATGCGAGATTGAAAGGTAAGTAAGGTAGAAGTAAAGAAGATACGAGATACTCAACTACAAAATGTTGTAAATATTCGAGACTTCAGATAGAGGTTGAGTTTTAGTTTAATTTACAGAGGAAACCTAATGAAAATTTTGTAAATCTCTAAGAGTTAACATTCGAGGACGAATGTTCTAAAGAGGGGAAGGATGTTACATCCCGTAATTTAATATTAGGATGATTCGTAGTATATCATATGAGTTCGAAGGGATTATGTCTATTAGGAGGTTATAGAGGGTTTAAGACGTTACTATTATGAGTCCCTGTAAGTTTAACAACCTTGATACTGTTAGATATTATGTTAGTGTGGTCTTCTCTTTTAAGTAAAGTATTTTAGTAAAAGTTTTATAAGTATAATTTTGGATAGTTACCATTATTACTATTATCAGATATGGTAAATTATATTCATAATATAAGAAAGTTTATGAGATTTTCTTTATTATAATGATAGAAATTATTTTCGCAAAGAAGAGAAGGTTATCTTTTTACTATCTTAAGAATTAAGCGTACAAGTTTTTTTACTCTTCATATGAGATTAGGAGAATTATAGGTTGAGAAAATATATGTAATTTTACATGGATGTTTTAATGAAATAAAAGTGTATGTATTAATTTTATATGGTACCACATGAACATGATGGTGAAGTATCTTATAGTAAAATATATAAAGTGTATTAAAAGTAAGTAGTATCTTAAGTAATTTCAAATAATTCGTAATTATATGGGTAATTCGTTAATCATTTATTTAATGGGATATTAGAAAGATAATTAAGAATTAGTGGTGATTAATTAAGGCTTTAGATAATCCATAACGTGGTAGCAAATGCCTTAGGAAATAATGACTTTTAGATCATTGAGTTAGGTGGCATAATTAGAAAGCCTTTAGACAAAACTTAGCACATAGTGGGGCCCACAAGCTTACAAATTTATGAGATCCCCTTACCTTATCAATGTTGGATTCTAAAACTTGCTAAGTAACTGATTGAACACCGTAGAGACTCCAACAATTCTATACGGATTGAAAACCTTAAATACTCCAACAATTCTATACGTATTGAAGGCAATAAATGAAGCTTCAATACAGATTTTTTCGTACTTCAATCTGTCGTTATGTGATTTCTCGCAATTGAAATGTGTTAGAGGAATTGTCAAGAGAATCGGCTCAGGTATGTTAAGGCTAATTCTTCTTTCTTTTGGCATGATCCAAGTAACGATACGTAAACATAATGCTATTTCATAAGTGNGAAGTAAACAAAAGATAAATCCATAGCATAGCTGGGAATCACCAAGGGAGGCAGCTCACCGTGGAGTCAGGTCCGAAATATGTCAAGCTCCGGTCGGATAACTAGAAACACAAACCCCAGAACCTGTATAGTTAAGTACAGAAGTGCAGCATGAGTACATATATATATATATATATATATGTACTCATGCTGCACTTCTGTACTTAACTATACAGGTTCTGGGGTTTGTGTTTCTAGTTATCCGACCGGAGCTTGACATATTTCGGACCTGACTCCACGGTGAGCTGCCTCCCTTGGTGATTCCCAGCTATGCTATGGATTTATCTTTTGTTTACTTCTGTCTATATCATTTCAGACAACAATACCTCTTGTATCATTTTTTGTATATTCTACTAGTCGCCNGATACGTAAACATAATGCTATTTCATAAGTGGTTCTACTCTTAGAAGTTAAGGATGTCTATGTTATTCATTCATGTAAAATGATATTCAAGCATGTCTAAGTATGTTCCTAAGTCCCTATTGAGGTATATGATAGAGATGTTAATGTTTTTAATATAGTGATACATGTATCATTTACCACCGAGCTACTCCCGGTTGGGCAGTCATGATATTCATTTACCATCGTGCTACGGCTCGTTGGGCAGACATGCATTTCCACTGGGCTACGGCCGGTCGGGCAGTTACCACCGGTTGGTCAGTTATGTATCATTATTTACCACCAGTTGGGCAGTCATACATTTACCACCATGTGACGACCAGTCGGGCAGTTACCACTGATCAGTTGGGCAGTCATGCATCATATGATATGGATAATAGTCTCAAAGAGAATCATTGTATATATATGAGCATAATAAGTACGCATATACGGTGGCACTTCAGAGATTCAAGTAGTTTCTTATATGTCTTTAATTAATGTTGACTTATTATTACGTTTTAGTTCTGCCTTACATACTCAGTACATTATTCGTACTGATGTCCTTTTGTTGGGGACGCTGCATTCATGCCTGCAGGTTGTAACGACCTGACCGGTCGTTTTGTGTTATCGGACCCCGTTCTCTTAAAGAAACTTCCCATAGAGGCATTTTATGATTTATGACTTGGGGGGACTGGTGGTCCGGGATTAGGAGGTGTTTAGAGTGCAATAGGAACAATTGGTTCCTTAAGGTTGGCCTTTAAGGCCAAGTTTGAATTCGGTCAACATTTTGGGTAAACGACCTCGAAATCGAGTTTCATCGGTTCCGGTAGCTTCGTGTGATGATTTCGGACCTGGGCGTATGTTCGGATTGGGTTTTTGATGACCCGGGGGCATTTCGGCGCCCAATATTGAATTAAGAAGTTCCTTAAGTTCATATTTTGGTTTGGGACGTATTTTTGTGTTATCGAGGTCCGAACGGAATTCCGAGACCGGGAATAGTTCCATTATGTTAATTATGACCTGCCTGCAAAATTTGGTGTCATTCCGAGTTGTATAGGTTGGTTCGGCGCGTTGTGAGCGAAGTCTAGAAAACTTAAAGCTCCTAAGTTTGGTTCTTGGGGATTTGGGGGTGTGATTTCGAGTTTTAGCATTGTTTTGGGTGTTCCGAAGGCTCGAGCGAGTCTGTATCATGATTTAGGACTCGTTGGAATATTTGGACTAGGGCTCGGGTAGGCTTAGGTGCCTCCCGGGCACCTAACGGGGCTAACAACCAGCAAAAACATAGCTGCTGGTGCACCTGTTCTGGTGTGACCGCAGGTGCAGTTGTCCAGTCGCAGGTGCAGGACCGCTCCAGTGGTCCCCAGCATCGCAGGTGCGATCCCCCTATGGCCTGGCCAATTATCGCAGGTGCGGACAATATTTCATAGGAGGGGAGCCGCAGGTGCGGTCTCCACTCCGCAGGTGCAGGCCCAGGCTCCCCAGTCCATTTCCGCAGGTGCGAGATTTCTCTCGCAGGCGCGAGACTGCAGGTGCGGTCACCGAGCCGCAGGTGCGAAATCACTGTCTAGGAAGTGTGTTTTATATACGGGGTTCAAACTAATTTTTTTTCATTCCTTTCTCCTTCCTTGGGCGATTTCCTCCATTGTCAAGGGGCTAACGACCTGGTCTTCTAAGGTAAGTAAAGTTTACTCAAATATTAGCTGCATGCATGGATTTCTAGCTTAATTAACTACATAAATTAGTGCAAAAATCAAGAATTTGGGTAGTAACCTAAAACTTGTGATAATTCA